>JAJIBD010025921.1:0-103639 GCA_021461705.1 Cryptotis parvus | reverse complement strand
ACGGTTCATCAATAAATACTTTATTTAGAGGTGACTACAAAAGTGCGCCACCCGTACAGCAAGCCTGGCAAGCTGCTCGTGTTGTATTTGATATGCCAAATACCAGTAACATTTATATTAGGTCATTCCCATGACCTAATATAATGGTTTGAGCTCTTTATGTTCCTGGAGCAAGCGGATGCCTTTGGGTTCTACTAGCATGAGACAGGACATATGGAATATTACTGGTGCCCACTCTAGCAAATAGATGATGAATGGGAAGATCATGATCGCGATCTTGGCAAATGGGACAGCATCCCTGATTCTGGAATAGCGACGGAGGTCAGAACTCTGAATTCCTTCTCTCACTTGAGTGAGGCGTGATATTCCAAGCATAGCTCTTTGTGATTCCTCTCTGGGAGACCTGAATAGCATTCTCATCCTGCTTTTCGTAGGGGCCCAAATACACCCGGCAGAGCAGAAACCAGCTTTCTCTGTTGTACACAGGCCGCTGCATGGCTGCGCAATTTACCTCAAATTACCGTGAATATTCTACCTACCCCTCTGAGAGAGAGCCCCACAAAGTAATGAGAGTATAGCGCCCGCATGGCAGAGCCTGGCAAGCTGTCCGATGCGTGTTCGATATGCCCAAAACCAGTAACAAAAGTGTTTATTTTTGTTTATTTTCCTGACTCTGAAAGAGCCCTTAATACAGCAGCAGTAAGAAAGGCAAACAAGCAGTGCCTGATAAAATTTCACGGCTATCCTGGGCTGCCAAAGCGAAGGACTAAAATAACTGACTGTACTTTCAATGCACATATGCTGGCATCGGAAGGCATATATTGAGGATCTGATGGTGCAAGCACAAAAGATCAAGTGCGACATCATTGGTCTGACTTGAGGACGAGGGGCGTCAGTCGCATCATGCTGTATTTGACACCGGAAAGAATTGTTCCCTTAGAACATGCGATGAAAAGAGGCGTCGGTGGCATTGGTGTCCTTGTCAATATGAACATGGCCGTCAACATTGATTCATTTGAATGCCTAACAAATCGGATAGGACAATTACACTTGAAGAGATGTGGCCCCTGCCAGCAATTTCTATCTTCATTGTCTACGCTCCAGCATCCACATACAAAGGAGGTGAAATTGAGAAATTCTACATGGAACTGGAGGAGTTCTATAAAAAGATCACACCTTCTACAAGATCATAGTCGGTGACTTTAATGCCAAGATAGGACCGAGAAGATTGGCCGAAGAGAACTCCCACATCGGGACCCATGGCCTAGAATGGAACAAACAGGATGAGAGACTATTTGGGTTCATCATGTCCCCCCAAGACCATTCATGGGAACTCACAGTTCCAGAAGGCTGAAGCAAAACGTTGGACATGGGAATCTCCTGGTGGACAATTCCACAATGAAATTGACCACATCATCTTCAGTTGACGGTTTTGTCTGACCGATGTTGCTGTCATCCCCAAATTCCAAACAGGATCGGACCACCGTCTCCTTCAGGCAAATTCTACTTCCCGTAGCGGGGAGAAAAGGCTGCAAAGTTTAAGAAGAGAACTCCCAGAGCGACCACCAACTGGGAAGTCTTTTGCACCATTGCAGCAACATGGGAAGATGCCACCATTGGCGACATCGATGAAGAATACAACCGACTGGTTCAGCACCTCCATGATTGTGCGAAGAATGCCGAGAGAGAGAAAGGACACAAATGGATGCTTGTCTTCAGAAACTCTCGAGCTCATTCTGTAGCGTGGCAAGGTGTGAGCCTCAGGAGACAAAATGCTAACGTCTAAGCTTGCTAAGCGGTGTAGAGAAGTGATAAAAGAAGACCTCAAAGACAGAAGAGCAGAAATACTGGAAGATGCAGCAGAAGCCGGGAAAAGCATTCGCACCGCCCGCCTGTCCTTCGCCAACTATAAGACCAAGATGACTGCCCCTCCGATGCCATGATGGATCTATCACATCTTCCAGAAAGGCAATGGAGAAGATTATCCAGGACTTCTACTCAAATCTCTTTGATAGCCACATCCACCTGCCCACATATCAAATTCCACAGGATGGATGTGTCATTCCCAACGTTCTCCCTTCTGAAATCCGACATGCCATTTTGTCGGTAAAGAAGTGAAAAGTACCGGCCCAGACAAAGTCAGAACCTGAACACCTGAAGAATCTGCCGTCGGTACTCATCAATACACTGGCTTGGCTCTTCACACGCTACATGTCTGAATGCAGGTGCCCTCCCAATGGAAAACCAGCAGGACAGTTCTACTGTTCAAGAAGGGAGGCGTTCATGACATCGGCAACTATCGCCCCATCTGCCTGTTGTCCATCATCTACAAGCTGTTTACACGGGTCATCCTGAACAGGATTGGCAGAACAGTAGCTGAAGGACAACCATGCGAGCAAGCTGGCTTCGGAAAGGATTCAGCATAATCGACCATATCCACACAGTAACCAAGCTCACTGAGGTTTGTTGGGAGTACAAGATGCTACTCTCTCCTCACATTCATTGACTTAAAGAAAGCCTTTGATTCTGTGGAGACTGAAGCGGTCATCGAAGCCCTAGTCAAACAGGGTGTTCAAACCCAATACATCAAGATCCTTCGTGAGCTTTATTACGGATTCACCACCAGGATCTCACCATTTTACAAAGAAGTGATCATTGATGTTAAAAAGAGGGGTTTGACAGGATGATACCATTTCACCAAAACTCTTCAGGGCCACCCTCGAGAACATCATGCGACAATTAGAATGGGAAGGAATGGGAGTGAAGATAGATGGTCGGCAACTACACCACCTCCCGCTTCACTGATGACATCGTTCTAATAACACCAAACATTAGCCAAGCAGCACAAATGCTGGCTGACTTTGACCGAGAATGTGGAAAGATAGGTCTACAGCTGAATCTAAAGAAACTATGTTCATGAAAAATGAGCTAGTTCCAGAGGCCCCATTCACTCTCAATGGAACAAACATCTCTGAATGCAGCAGTTATATGTACCTAGGTCGAGAAGTCAACATGATGAACGACCTAAAAACCTGAGCTGCGCAGGAGGAAGAGAGCGGCATGGAATGCCTTCAAAGGCATCGAAAGAAATAGCTAAAGGGACAAAAAGAACCTCTGGCTCTGGGCACATCTCTTTGACTCCACCGTTCTCCCTGCATTAACATATGCCTCAGATAGTGATACCACCATGAGATAATTGATTACAAAAATGTTCATGTTTGGGTTTCGGACATACAGTGTTCCAGCACATCCCCTCCACCAGTGCCCATTTCTCACCACCAATGTCCCCGATTACCTCCCCCTCCCCTAGCCTGCCTCTATGGCAGGCTATTTCTCTTTTCTCTCTTACTCTTTCTCTCTCTCTCTTCCCTCTCTTACATATTGTGGATTGTAATATATATACTTGAGGTTATCATGTGTATCTTTTTGCCTGTATTGAATGCTTAGTTCTGTGTGGTAATTGCACTTTCGACAATTATTGGCACACTGTTCCATTCTCGGGACAGTTAGAATTTACCAAGAAACTACCACCCTGCTTACGTTGAAACTAATGTTTAAGATTATAGGATCAGACTAATTTGCCCTCAAGCAGGCAGTGTTACCCCTTTCAGTATACAGAGAACAAGATACTCAGAATCACCCTGGTGCAGAAAATAAAGAAGGACCTTGTGGGTACCATCTAGATTACATGAAGACTATGAAATTAAGATGTATTACCTTATACCAGCCCCCTCTCTCTCCAGTGTTTTACATAAGTGATAATCTTGGAAGAAGGGATTAGCCCTTGGCATAATCCTTTTTTATACCTGTAGTAAGGTATGGCACCATCCTTCTACACTCTTCTATCTAGAAGCTGTTTAGGGTTCTTTGTTGACAGGACCCCTCCCCTGAAGTTAGGATTAATTTTGTGTATATAAGGGGGACTGACTTGAAGGCTCTCTCTTTGGTGGGACTCCTTTCTGGTAGGACCCTCTTTGGTGGGACTCCTCTCTGGTGGGATCCACTTTGGTGGGACTCTCTCTGTCTGGTGGGATCCTCTTTGGTGGGAGACTTGTCTCATGTATGGTCTAAGTTCTGAGCATCACTGAGTATGACCCAAAAAGCAAAATATAATAATAATAATAATAATAATAATAATAAATAACAAATAAAATAGTCATTAAATTCAAAGGAAAACTTAGCGGGTAATGATTTAATATGAAAATAATGGGAGTCTTGAGGCTTATAACCCCTGAGTGAGCATAGGGTCTTGATAGAAGTCTTAAATTCCGGAATCTTTGTTTTCATATATAAGAAACAATTTTTATGGACTGGGGAGAGTATAGTAGGTAGGGCACTTACCTGACATGTGGCCAACCCGCTTTCGATGCCCACAACTCCAAAAAGGTTCCCTGAACCCCAGGAGTATTCCCTGGGTCTAGAACCAGGAGTAAACCATGAACACCACCGTGTATTGCCCCCAGCCCCACACCCCACCACAAAAAGGAAGAAAAAACTTGATATAGGATGATATGTAAGAGCATACAAATGAGAACCAAGACCTATCGAACTTGTGGGATACAGAAAAAGTGGAGGTAAGAAGAAAGTTCACTACTAAGAAGCATTTATCAGGAAGTAAGAAAGGGCCCATATACAAATCGATGAACAATGGGAAGACAAGTGATACAAGTGATTTGTACATATTAATAACTTAGAAAATGACTAACCAAAGAAGTCCAAACAAGGCAGAAGGAAAGAAATGAACTGGAATAAAAAGCATTTCATGATCACTTTTTTGGGAAAACAGAATCTGCCATTGCCTCAGTTAATGTTTGTGCGTCTTGTGCATTTTGAACAGGAGCAAGACCTGGTCAGGTGCCCAGTTTGTGTCAGAGAGAAGCAGTGTGTTAGTGTTTCTGCCAGGTGAGGTGACATTCTCTTGTGACATGAAATTACAATGATATGAATGGAAGTCACGTTTGGATCTAGCACATACTACAAAAAATAATATTCACCAGGTGAGTTATTTCCTTTTTGAATTGGAGTATATGAACAACTTAGTTTGGCTTCTTGTTTGACCTCTATGCTGCTAAAAAGGTTGATAATGAAGTATTTCAGTTTTTCTTGATCACTTGATCACTTGAATCCCGTTATTCATCGATTTGCTCGAGCGGGCGCCAGTAACATTTCCATTGGACCCTATCACGTGCCAATGTAGCCCAATGGCATCTGGTTGATTCAGGAATATGAAGAGCCTCAAACCGTTCCTTTAGGGTCTTAACAAGGAAGTCTGACCATCTTGTAGGTGGGCGGCCACGTGATCTTTTGACATCCCGTGGGGTCCAGTCTGTAATGGCTCTAGTCCAGTGGTTGTCTCCAAATTGCATTACATGTCCAGCCCATCTGATTTTCAATGCTTTGGCAAACGAGACAGCGTCCCTGATTCTGGAATAGCGACAGAGGTCGGAACTCCGGGATTCCTTCTCTCACTTGAGTGAGACGTGATATTCCAAGCATAGCTCTTTCGATGCCTCTCTGGGAGACCCGAATAGCATTCTCATCCTGCTTTCGTAGGGTCCAGGTCTCTGAGGCGTATGTTAATGCAGGGAGAATGGTGGAGTCGAAGAGATGTGCCCGGAGCCGGAGGTTCTTTGTCCTTTTAGCTATTTCTTCGATGCCTTTGAAGGCATTCCATGCTGCTCTCTTCCTCCTGCGCAGTTCAGGTTTTAGGTCGTTCATCATGTTGACTTCTCGACCTAGGTACACATAACTGCTGCATTCAGAGATGTTTGTTCCATTGAGAGTGAATGGGGCCTCTGGAACTAGTTAATTTCTCATGAACATAGTTTTCTTCAGATTCAGCTGTAGACCTACCTTTCCACATTCTCGGTCAAAGTCAGCCAGCATTTGTGCCGCTTAGCTAATGTTTGGTGTTATTAGAACGATGTCATCAGCGAAGCGGAGGTGGTGTAGTTGCCGACCATCTATCTTCACTCCCATTCCTTCCCATTCTAATTGTCTCATGATGTCTCATGATGTTTCAGTTTTTCAGAGATATAATTGTCATATATTAGTTTCAGCTATATGGCATGATGTAATACTTGAATATACAATTAAAAAGATGACTACAAATCCAGTTAATGTTCATCACCATTCACAGTTAAAAAATTTTTATTTTGTTGGGGGAGGGTGGTTGGGGCCACATCTGGCAGTGTTTGGCTTACTCCAAGCTCTGTATTCAGGGATCTTTCCTAGTGGTACTCAGTGCTCAGAGGACCATACAGTACTGAAGATCAAACAGGTTGGCCTTGAGCAAGGATAATGCATTAACCCCTGTAGTATTTCTCTGTCCTGCAAAACTTCTAGTTTTTTTCTTTTTTTTTTCTTTTTTTGAGTGGGAAGGGGAACTGTTCTTGTGCGAGCTGTCCACACCCAGCATGGGGCCCCCACACATGCAAGCGAGGCAACTTCCTCCTGGCCACTGGAGCCACATCCCTGGACCTTGTGACAAGATCTTTCCAGGTCTGCTTGGTTTTTTATTTCTATTTTTTTTTTTTTGCAGTCACCATGCTGCATCTAGAACTTCAGTTGTCACTTGTATTACTTGTCTTCCCATTTATTATCAATTTGCTTGAGCGGGCACCAGTAACATCTCCATACATCCTGTCACATGCTAGTGTAGCCCAGGGCATCTGCTCGCTCCAGGAACTTAAAGAGCCTCAAACCATTCCATCAGGTCATGGGAATGAGGTCTATAATTGTTACTGGTATTTGGCATATCAAATACGACATGGGTAGCTTGCCAGGCTCTGCCGTGCGGGTGGGATACTCTTGTAGTCACCTCTCATGCATGTGTTGATGAACCATGTGACCGCAAAGTGGCCGCATGAGCTGGACTTGTGATTAGCTTTTCTGGGTGGAACTGTGACGAGTGGGGAGTCCAGATGTGGAAAATGGCGGCCCTAATGGTGTGGGGGTACCTCTGGCTTCTTGCGAGGCTCTGCTTGGGCAGCGGGCCAAGGCTAGAACCCACCTTCCCTCCTGGACGCCTTGTGATTCAGAACTTGAGTTTAGTTTTTTGTTTTTGTTTTTTGCTTTTTGGGTCACACCCAGCAATGCTCAGGGGTTTTTCCTGGCTCTGCACTCAGGAATTACTCCTGGCGGTGCTTGGGGGGACCATATGGGATGCCGGGATCGAACCCAGGCTGGCATGGGCTGGCTACGTGCAAGGCAAACGCCCTACCCGCTGGGCTATCGCTCCAGCCCCCAGTTTAGTTTTTTTAAAAAATAGTCTAATCACTGTTTAATTTTGTAAATAAAATGAACTTTGTTGGTGCTGAAGATGGAAAGAAGTGGGAGGGTCCATGCCTTGGATGTGTGAGGCCCTGGGTTTGATCCTTAGCATGAATCATCCTCCGAGTACCTCACAGCAGCAACAAAAACTTGACTTTCTTAGGTTTGCTGGTTCATATTGCTGTTATAAATGTGAGGGTAATTTTCACCAGCTCCATTAAAGACTATTTAATAATATTGATGTTGTGATATGTGAGACTCATACGTGTTTCCTTTTTATTTATTTGAGAAATAGACCCTTAAAATGCCTGAAGATGTTTATGTGCATGATTTTAAAATGGTGTTTTTCTTATTTTGCAGTAGCTTGATGAAAATTTCTGAGTTTAAATATTTTTATAATAAATTGAGTGTTAATAGATGCGGAACAGGAAGAGAGGAAGGCCACACTCAGTTTATGGGGACTGCAGCGAGTTTGCAATGGCTCATGGTTGCTTGGTTGGATTGGTTTGTCACTAGGAAGGGTGGGGTTCTACTGCCCTCTAGTATCAACTCGATCAAGACTGCTATGTAGTGTGGTAGGAAAACTCAACAAGAGGAGTAAACAGTTGCTTCTAAGTGATGTGTGCAGCTCAGGTTGCTGTCTGTTTGCACATGGGGACTCAAGTTTAGTGCTTAGTTCATTAGTTATCTTTGGTTCCTTGTGGGGAAATGCTGAGGCACCCCCGCACAAAATCTAGGAGCAGGCTCAGGGATCCCCTTCTGTCCCAGGGGATCCGTGGCGGCAGATGGAGAAAAGATACAAGAATCCAGTGAAGTTTCAAAATGCTTTTACTTAACACAGGTTCAGGCATACAAATCAGCAATAGGAAAAATCCTGAACTTAGGATTCCCAGCTGGGCCCTGGCCATGTGTAGGCCAAGATGGTGGCCACTAGTGTTAAGGCCCGATAGAGAGGAGACAGACAAGGTGCCAGCAGAAAGGGAGAAAAGGAGAGAGCACCGGAGAGTGCAAGCCCAAAAAAGAGCACCAAGAGAGGAAGCAGCCTAGTTTTATAACCCTGCAACTCAGACCTCCCACAGGAAAGGAAAGCCATCAGGGTAAAATGCCCTCAGGTAATTTCTCCCAGGACCTTACCTAGGCCCTTTGAGATGTTAATGTCGCCTAGCCAAGTTCTGCCTAGGAAATGCCTTTGCAGGGTAGAGAGGAGGGGCTTCTGAGTTGCGCTGTATCTCAGAATACAAAGGCATGCATCTGTACCAAAGAATTTACTATAGCCAGTTAAATATTTCTCCAAGCCTTCACAAGAGTCTTGTCTTTACTTCATGGTTGTTTTGTATGTTAGCTTTGAGTTACCAGAGAGCCGTGCTTGCTTGCTTGGAGGCAAATAGCATTTCTCTCTGGTCTAATTACTTAGAGATCCAACGTGGCCAAGCAAATATGCTGGTAAGATCTTGCTAGTCCCACGATGATTGTGGCAGCATGAGAGAATATTTATACCAGCCAGTATAGAATACATGGTAAGATGAACTGCCACATTCAAACTGTCCTTCTCCTATTTACAAAGTGGCCTGCAGGAGGCAACTCCGGGCCCAGAGGCTTTGGGCAGGTGCACTGCAACAGTTCCTCACTGAGTATAATGTTTGCATGGGCTTGTGATGGTTTTGGCTTTATGAGGGAAGTTTCTTCAGTTCTCACTTTGTTTAGGGTTTTATCATGAATAAAACCCTGGGTCTTATCAAATGCTTTCTCTGCATCTATTGATAAGATTTTATGATTTTTTACTTTTATTGATATGGTGTATTGTGTTGATTGCCTTGTGTATGTTAAACTGTCTTTGCATCCTGAAGATGAATCTACTGGGTCATGGTGTATGATCCTTACGATGAATTGTTGGATTTGGTTTGCTAGTATTTTGTTGAGGGTCTTTGCATCTGTATTTATCAAGGATATTAGGATATTGACCTGTAACTCTCTCTCTCTCTCTCTTTTTCTCTCTCTCTCTCTCTCGGCCTGTAATTCTCTCTCTCTCCTTTTTTTTTCTCTCTTTTTCTGATGTGTCTGTTTACTTTTTGGTTACAAGAGTGTTTTTGTTTCTGCAATTTTCTGAAAGAACCTTAAAGGATTGACAATAGGTCTTCTTTAAAGGCTGAAAAAATTCACTTTTGAATCCATCTGGGTCTGGTCTTTTGTTTTGGGGGAAGACTTTCAATGACCTTTTCAATTTCTATAGTGATAAGTCTGTTGAGGTGTTCCTAATCATCTTGGTTCAGCCTTGGGAGGTTACAGGATTCCCAAGAATTTACCCATTTCTTAATAGGTTCTCCTTTTGTGGCATAAAATTTCTCAAAGTAATCTCTGATGATCCTTTGAATTTCTGTGGTGTTTGTTGTGATGTCTCCTCTTTCATTTCCAATTGGGCTTTTTAGGGTTCTGTGTGTGTGTATTTATATACACAGACATATGTGAGTCTTGCTAATGGTTTATCAATCTTGTTTATGTTTTCAAAGAACCAGGTCCTAGTTTAATTGATTTTTTGAATTTGTTTTTATTCCAGTTCATTTCTTTCCTTCTGCCTTGTTTGGACTTCTTTGGTTAGTCATTTTCTAAGTTATTAATATGTACAAATCACTTGTATCACTTGTCTTCCCATTGTTCATCGATTTGTATATGGGCCCTTTCTTACTTCCTGATAAATGCTTCTTAGTAGTGAACTTTCTTCTTACCTCCACTTTTTCTGTATCCCACAAGTTCGATAGGTCTTGGTTCTCATTTGTTTCCATGAATCTTCTAATTTACCCTTTGATGTCCTCTCTGACCCACTGGTTCAGTAACAAGCTATTTAATTTCCAGGTGTCGTTGCTGTTGCTGATGTTTATCCATTTCTCTTTGTGATTGACTTCTACCTGCAGAGCTACATGATCTGAGAAAATTATTGATAGGATTTTTATGCTTTTGACATGGAGGTATGCTTTACCAATATCATCAAAGCCATCTACCACAAACCCACAGCAAGCCTTATTCTCAATGGAGAAAAATTAAAATCCTTCCCCTTAAGATCAGGGACAAAACAAGGCTGCCCACTATCATCACTTCTATTCAACATAGTACTGGAAGTACTGGCCATAGCAATTAGGGAAGAAAGAGACATTAAGGAAGAGAAGAAGCCAAACTATCATTATTTGCTGATGATATCATACTATCTTTAGAGGATCCTAAACTCTCTACCAAAAAGCTCCCAGAAACAATAGGTAGAGTGGCGGGTTACAAAATTAATACCCAAAGTCCATGACTTTCCTATATGCAAATAACAAAAGAGAAGAAAGTGATAGTATAAAAACAATCCCATTCACAATTAGGCCTCAGAAAATCAAGTACCTCAGTATTAGCTTAACTAAGGACGGAAAGGACATGTACAAATAAATCTATAAAACACTGCTTCAAGTAGTAAGAGGATGCAAGGAAATGGAAACACATTCCCTGCTCATTGATTGGGAGAATAAACATTGTCAAAATGGCAATACTCCCTAAAGCATTATTCTGATTCAATGCAGTACCTGTAAGGATACCCATGACACTTTTTCAAAGAATTGACCAAACACTCTTGAAATTAATATGGAATAATAAACCCCACGAATAGCCAGAGCAATCCTTGGGAAAAAGAAGATGGGAGGCATAACCTTTCCCAACTTCAAACTGTACTACAAAGCGGTTGTAATTAAAACAGCCTGGTATTGAAGTTAAAACAGACCTGGGGACCTATGGAATAGAGTTGAGTATCCTGACAAACATCCTCAAATATATGATATTTAACCTTTGATACAGGAGCAGAAAATATGAAGTGGAGCAAGGAAACCTCTTCAACAAGTGGTTCTGGGAAACTGGGGAGCTACGTGTAAAAAAAATGAACTTAGACCTCTGTCTAACACCATGCACATGTCAGATCAAAATGGATTAAAGATCTCAATATCAGACCTGAATACATAAAGCACATCGAAGAAAACATAGAAAAAAAATCCTCTACAGCATTGAAGCTAAAGGTATCTTCAAAGAGACAACACCACTAACAAAAGCAATTGGAAGTAAAGATAAACATATGGGACTACTATCACTATCACTATCTTCCCATTCATCATCTCTTTGCTCGAGCGGCACCAGTAATATCTCCATATGTCCTGTCTCATGCTAGTAGAGCCCAAGGGCATCTGCTTGCTCCAGGAACATAAAGAGCTTCAAGCCATTATATTAGGTCATTTCCCATGACAATTATATTAGGTCATTCCCATGGGAATAACCTAATATAATTGTTACTGGTATTTGGCATATCAAATACAACATGGGCAGCTTGCCAGGCTTGCCATGTGGGTGGCATACTCTTGTAGTCACCTCTAAATACAGCATTTATTGATGAACCGCGTGGCCGCAAGTGCTGCACCAGCCAGGCTGTGATAGGCTCGTCTGCTGGGTGGAGTTCTGACGAGGGGGAAGTCCAGATGTGGAAAATGGCAGCCCTCATGGAGTAGGGGGATCGTCTGGCTTGTTGCAAGGCTCTGCTGGGGTGGAGGGCCAGGGCTAGAATCCATCCCTCCTGGGCGCCTCGTGAGCAGCTGGGCACAGGGAGAGCCAGTAGCAGCTTTGCCCCATGTCTGTGAGTCTCTGGGTCAGCATACCTGGGCATGAAACTAAAAAGCTTCTGCACCTCAAAAGAAACAATTACCAATATACAAGGACAGCTCACAAAGTGGGAAAGAATATTCACCCAATACCCATCTGATAAGGGGGTTAATACCCAGGATATATCTGGCACTGGTAGAACTTTACAAGAAGAAAACAACCAACCCCATAGAAAAATGGGGAAAAGAAATGAACAGAAATTTTAACAAGGAAGAAATTCGAATGGCCAAAAGGCATATGAAAAGATGCTCATCACTAATCATCAGGGAGATGCAAATCAAAACAATGAAATATCTTGCACCACAAAGACTGGTACAAATGCAAAAGAGCAAGAACAACAGGAGCTGGCATGGAAACGGGAGAAAGGGACTTTCCTCCATTGTTGACAGGAATGTTGACTGTCAGCCTTTTTGAAAACAATATGGATGTTCCTCCAAAAACTATAAATTGAACTCCCATTTGGCCCAGCAATACCACTCCTGGGAATATACCTTGGGAGCCAAAACACACAGCAGAAATATCATCTGCACATCTATGATCATCACTTGATCACTTGAATCCCGTTATTCATCGATTTGCTCGAGTGGGCGCCAGTAACATTTCCATTGGACCCTATCACGTGCCAATGATCATAGGAGCACTATTCAAAATTCCAGAATTCTGGAAACAATCTGAGAGCCTAAGAACAGGCAACTGGATAAAGAAACTATGGTATATCTTCACAATGGGATACTATGTAGCTGTTAGGAAAAATGAAGTTATGAAATTTTCCTATAAATGGGTGGAGATGGAGAGTATCATGTTGAGTAAAATTAGCTAGACCGAAAATGACAGATATAGAATGACTGTTTTAATTTACAGGATATAAAAAAATAGTCACTTCACTTGATCACTTGACATCCCATTGTTCATTGATTTGCTTGAGCGGGCCCAGTAACATTTCCATTTGACTCTATCATGTGCCAGTGTAGCCCAGTGGCATCTACTTGCTCCAGGAATATGAAGAGCCTCAAACCGTTCGTTCAGGGTCTTGACAAAGAAGTCTGACCATCTTGTAGGTGGGTGGCTACAAGATCTTTTGACATTTGTGGGATCCAGTTGGTAACGGCTCTAGTCCAGCGGTCATCTCCAAACTGCATTACATGTCCAGCCCATCTGATTTTCGATGCCTTGGCAAACGAGACAGCATCCCTGACTCTGGAACAGTGACGGAGGTCGGAGCTCCAGATTTCTTCTCTCACTTGAGTGAGGCATGATATTCCAAGCATAGCTCTTTTGATTTCTCTCTGGGGAGACCCGAATAGCGTTCTCATCCTGTTTTCGTAGGGGCCAGGTCTCTGAGGCGTATGTTAATGCAGGGAGAATGGTGGAGTCAAAGAGATGTGCCCAGAGCCAGAGGTTCTTTGTCCTTTTAGCTATGTCTTCCATGCTCTTGAAGGCATTCCATGCTGCTCTCTTCCTCCTGCGCAGCTCAGGTTTTAGGTCATTCATCATGTTGACTTCTCGACCTAGGTACACATAACTGCTGCATTCAGAGATGTCTGTTCCATTGAGAGTGAATGGGGCCTCTGGAACTAGTTCATTTTTCATAAACATTGTTTTGTTGAGATTAAGCTGTAGACCTATCTTTCCACATTCTTGGTCAAAGTCAGCCAGCATTTGTGCCGCTTGGCTAATGTTTGGTTATTAGAACGATGTCATCAGCAAAGCGGAGGTGGTTTAGTTGCCGAGCGTCTATCTTCACTCCCTTCCTTCCCACTCTAATTGTTGCATGATGTTCCTGATGGTAGTGCTGAAGAGTTTTGGTGAAATGGTATCACCCTGCCGAACCCCTCTTTTTTTTTTTTTTTTGCTTTTTTGGGTCACACCGCGGATGCTCAGGCGTTACTCCTGGCTCTGCACTCAGGAACCACTCCTGGCGGTGCTCGGGGGACCATATGGGATGCCGGGGATCGAACCCGGGCCGGCATGGGCCGACCCAGCGTGCAAGGCAAACGCCCTACCCGCTGGGCTATCACTCCGGCCCCCGAACCCCTCTTTTGACATCAATAATCACTTCCTTGTAGAATGGTGAGATCCTGGTGGTGAATCCGTAATACAGCTCACGAAGGATCTTGATGTATTGGGTATAAAATAAAAAATAAACGCAGAATAAAAATAGTATGATACTAATATCCAAGACGAGGCAAAACATGGATAATGAGGACTTGTCAGTGGGTGGAATCTACCGCAAGTGCCTGTGAGTCAGAGTTTAGGTAAGACGGAGAAAGGACCAGTGTGCTAACAATTGTTGGGGATGATAATATCAGCCTAAAACTGAGTATTAATGTAGGCAAAGGGATATACATGATAATCCCTAATTGTAGGTATTGCAAGCCACAATATGAGAGAGAAGAGAAGAGAGAGAGAGAGAGAGAGAGAAAGAGAGAGAGAGAGAAAGAATGAAAGAAAGAGAGAGAGAAAGAGGGCAAAGTGCCTGCCATAGAGACAGGCTGGGGAGGGGGAAGGGAGTCAGGGGACATTGTTGGTGGGAAATATGCACTGGTGGGATGGTGCTGGAACACTGTATGACTGTAATAATGAACAATTTTGTAATTGTTTATCTCACGGTGGCATAATAAAAAAACTCACCTGAAAGGATTAAAATAAAAGAGAAAGAATAGCTCTGTGAGACTTTTAAAAATATTTTTTTGGGGGCTGGAGGCGATAGTCCAGCGGGTAGGGCATTTGTCTCGCATGCGGCCAGGCCCAGATTTGATCTCCAGCATCCCATATGGTCTCCCAAGCACCGCCAGGAGTAGTTCCTGAGTGCAGAAGCAGGAGTAACTCCTGAGTATTGCTGGATGTGACCAAAAAAGCAAAAAAAAAAAAGTTTTTTTTTATTGTAAAAGTTTTACATTCTTATAAGAAATTTGGAAAATTTTGGGGACAAAGAGAGATCACACAAAAGGTAGGATGCTTTTCTTGCATGCGCTGACCTTGGTTTGACCCCCAGAACCACGTGCGGTCTCCTGAGTACCAAGAGGAGTCCTGAGCATGGACTCTCTTTCCCCCCAATAAAAGGTGGAAAATTGGAAATTCCATGGGGGTGGGTAGGGGAAATAAATACATAATTCATTTAATTATTCACTCGTGGATAGTTGTGTGAGCAGAAAATGATGGGAAGATTTCCTTCCGTATTTTTGTTACAACTAGTGAAAATTAGTGGATTTTCTTTTCCAGAGGCAGAAGGCGCCTCCCAAGCAGAGTTTAGCGGGCCCAGCAGCTACTCCAGGTGATGCTTGGCCAGTCGGGCTGGCGTATCAGGGCTTTGGCCCATGGATGTGGTGCTCTTAGGCTCTGTAGTGCCAGGGACCACCAGTACCACCCACCCAGTGGTCAGGGGCCTTTAGTGCTAGACCCAGTGTTATTTGCAGCTTAGGAGAACAAGTGGTGCCAGGGATTGAACCTGCGTCATTTCCTTGGGAGGCGTGTGTCCTAGCCCTTATATTATCTCCCTTTTATAGGGGGTCTCCTGTAAAGAACGCTGGCGTGCGTGGTGTGTCAGGTGGTCCCTTGGCAAGGTGCTGTCCAGTGGTGGAGCGCCAACTCCCCGGCAGAGGAACGAGGAAACAGGGGAGATGGGGACCACGACTATTGGTCAATGGCCTGTTTAGCACCAAACAACCCTATTATAGGAAATCTGAGGGGGCTCAAGGTATAGGACTGCACGTAGGCATGACAGACCACCTACAGAGGTAAAGCGGTAATTCTTCAGAAGGTACAGTCAAGGGGTTGCTCTGTCTAGAAGCCACGCTGAGAAATCCGTCCAGGGGTGTCATTCTCTCTGTATCGCTTTTCTTTTTCCCTAGCTGCTAATACATGCCAAACAATCAAGTTTACCTCTCACTCAAATTTGAAGTTTGGGTAAACACAGTAAGAATATATAGATTCCAAAACTGTAGTTCTCTGGGCTCTGGGAGCATAGATTAAAAGCCTGCTGGGCTTTTACTGTAAATCCCAGACTAAATCCTCAGATCACATTAGCTTCTCATACCCCATGGGCTTCTGTCTCTTAGGTCTTTACCGTTTGTACCTTGTGATTTCTGGACTGTGCCATATTGAAGTCATAGGTAGTTTTGCTGCTTGCCCCAGGTCCATCCAGAGATCCCTCAGTGGAACTCACCTTTGAGGTGTTGGAAGTACAGCAACTGGAGGCCTGAGTCAAGTAGTTATGACAGTGGACACCCAGGAGTAGATAACTTAGAGTCAGTTACTTCCAAGTATTAGGAGCATAGCATTAATGGTCTTTCTGTGTTTAAGCAAAGAACATTGTTCTATAGTAAAATATGAAAACTTCGTAGGGGAAGAGAAAAGCAAATAATACACTACAGATGTAGCATCCATAGTCACCAGAAGGTTTGACTCTAAGTAACCAAGCTTGACTTAGGGGATTTAGTAGCAAACAGAATGAGTGGTAAGCACAGAGGAAAGAAAGGTTAATGATAAACTCTGGGAGTTAGGGGTGCTCAGAAGAGCACTGTAAACTCCTCTGGGGGAGGGAGGGGGCAATACACAAATGAAGCCCCAGACTCTTGGGGTCACTATCCCCCAGCCTCCTGCAGTGCTGAATCAGGAGCCCCTCCTGCCAGTGCTTGATCTGGCATATGGGCCTGACAGTTCAGTGCTCAGCCCAGTGGTGCTGAGGGTTGCCAGGGAGAGATCTGGTGGTGATGGGGAGAGCCAGGGGTCCATTTCAGGGCCTTGTGCATGCAAGGCGTGTTAGCGGCCATGTTAGCTATCTCCCTTAGCCTTCACTCTGCATTCTTATACTTGTATACTTCCGAGGAAAGGATAAAACCAATAAAACAGCAACAAGAGACATAGTGCAGAGTTTAAGGAGTTTGCCTAGCAGGTAGCCAACTCCAGTTTGACACCCTCCCCCATACTTCATAGGTCCCCCAGAGCACCACCAGGAATGATCGCTCAGCACAGAGCTAGGGAAAAGTCCTGTCCACCACTGGTATGGCCTCCCCCACACCAAAACCCAACAAATAAACCCCCCAAACAACAAGTAAAACATTTGTAGAGTCATTTTTTTTTAAAAAAGATGCGATCTTAAATGTTGGATTTTAAAGTAAATATAATTTTCCCCTTCCCACATTCTGTTTTATAGGTCTGAGTGAGATAAACTACATGCACGAACTCCTTACAAATATGGCTTACAAAAGGTGTGCTTAATGGGACACAGTTTTCTTGAAATACATTTTTATTTTAGTTTGTTATTTTGGGACCATTTCCTGGCCATGCTCAGGGGCTACTTCTGGCTCTGCGCTCAGGAATTACCTCCCCGGAGATGCTCAGGGAACCAACCATTTGGGATGCTGGGGGTCAGACTCAGGTCAGCTCCAGCCTATTGTTTTGCAATATGGTTTTTGGCCCTTTACACTTAGAAACTGTTTTGTTTCTAATGGTCTCAAGGAATCACTGCAAGTGTCTTGTCTGTGACTGAACATCAATTTCACTCGTGTGTCGCTTAGGCTGCAGGTGTTTCCCCTCCATTCAAGTGTGACTCTGGAAGAGCAGAACAATGTGTTTTTAAGTCCAGTTCCTGGATACAGAAAGGTAGGAACGCTGGGGAGCCATCGTGCGCACTCTGTGGCTTTCTCTGAGCTGGCTGGTGAACACTTTCCAGCCGCCTCGTGCGGTGCTGTGCCCTTGCCGTCTCCCAACGTGCTCCTCAGGTGAGCCAGTCCCTTTCACTTTGCCTTTAGCTTGTAACCCAGGTTCCCCTTGGAGCATTGCTGCTGGGTACCTGGGGACCTTCTCTCTGTTGCACGTCTCAGAGGGCATGTCTATTCCTGCCGCCCACTTTGCCTCAACTCTGAATTCTTAGGCAGGGTTTAAGAGTTCTTCCATTTCAGGTCATGTGTGAACATGGGCTGTTTCTTCATACGCCTTGGAGAGCTTTTAGAGCTGTTTGAGGGCTCAGGGCCCCTGAGCCTGCCTTCAGCCCTGATTTGGTGAGGACCGTTGGGTGCCCTGGGGCCGTGCCACTTTCAGTGCCTGTGCCGGCCGCACCCATAGCCTTGCACCGCCTTCCTGTCTGCTGTTCTCCATGCCTTGAGCACCTGCTGTTGCACCAGGGGAGCATCTTTCCCAGAGGAGCAGGGGCTTGGTGCCCACATGTGGAATCAGATGGCACCATGGGTCCATGTCACCTCTCCGTTGTGTGATTGAACAAATCACTTGACTTCTTTTACTTGGTCGTTGAGTGAGTAATAATCAGTTGCCAACTCCAAAAGTGGTGCTGCTCAGCGTCTGTCCCCAGCTGCAGGGGGTGAGTGGCCCGAGTGCCCTGGTGACACTCTGGCACCATGGTGGCTGGAGGCTGCCAAGCACGGGCCGCTTGTTAGTGCAGGCTCTCCACAAGTCCCAGTGAAGAGGGGAAGGGCCACACCTCACCCTCTCACCCTCTGCTCCCTGCAGAAGGCCCAGCACTTACCAGTTGCAGAAAATGGGGAAGAGGTTGATTTCAAAACCAGGGACATGAGATTTCAAACAAACTGAGGGACTGCAGTTAGGATAATGATAGTTGGAAGTGATCACACTGGACGAGAACTGAGTGCCGTTGGGGCCGGATCGATAGAGCAGCAGGGAGGGTGTTTGCCTTGCATGCAGCCGACCCAGGTTCAATCCCTGGCATCCCTTATGGGCTCCTGATCACTGCCAGGTGTAATTCCTGAGTACAGAGCCAGGAGTAACCCCTTAGCATTGCTGGGTGTGACCCAAAAAGCAAAAACAAAGAAACAAACAAAACTGAGTGCTGAAAGGAGGTAAAGTGACATTCAGGAAAACCTTGCAGTGACAGCATTGCAAACTACAGTGCCTAAAAAGGTGGGGGAGAGGGACCAGATAAAGCGCTTGCCCTAGAGGCAGGGTGTGTGGGGCTACTAGGGCTGAGGGATTGGGACATTGTGTGACTGGAACCCGATCGCGAACAACTTTGTAACCGTGCATCCTGTATAGTAATTCCGTTTTAAAAATTGTTGGATTGTATTTTGAACTTTGCCTAATGGATTCCAGAGTGTTCTAAGAACGTCAGATTGTTTCCCCCTTTTATTTGTAGATTATTCTGTCCACTAATATAGCGGAGAGTTCTCTCACGGTTCCCGACGTCAAGTATGGTAAGGACCGTCCCTCTCTTCCTCCTGGCATGCCCCTGCTGTGGGTTCCCATTTCACCAGCCCTTGGGGCCAGACAGCTCTCAGTGCTTGGGGGAATTTCAGGGTTCTTGTGGGGCTGCCAGGGTGGGAGATGGTAATGGTAGGCTGTGGCTGAGCGAGGGGGAGTCTGGGGGGCTCAGGAGGTGCCCTGGGCATGCAGCCTCAGACTCACTTGTCTGAACCATGCTGGCCGAGGGCTTGTTTCCCAGGGCAGCTCAGCCCCTTTGCTCGGGGCCCAGTGATGAGTGAAACAAGGCCTTGGCCAATGGGGGGCACACTCTGGTGGGAGAGACAGGCATTTATTTCTTCTTGAAATGTGGAGTTTGGGGTCCAGTGAGGGTTGATGCAGGAAGATAAATCTCAGAGATTGCAGTGGGGGGTCCAGGTGTAGAAGCCCCGACAGGGCAAGCGAGCAGAGGTCTGGCTGGGGCGAGAAGCCCCGAGGACGGCTGGAGTGGCGGGAGCAGAGGTCAGGAGGCGTGTGTGTGCTGACACTCCACCGGATCTTTGCCCCTCTCCTCCCCCAAAGTCTTCTCACCAGAACTTGGGCTAGACACTGTTGGACGGTCAACGAGGGGTCATGGTGGGCACAGCAGTGCTCTGTGGTTGGGCTGCCAAGGCTCTGAGGGGCTGCTGCAAGCGTCAGTGACTAGAGGGGCCCTCGGCTGTCATTGGTGGGCACTGGGTCTCGCGCAGGCTGGCTGGGTGCACAGGACGCTGAGGGGCAGCTGGTCTGAGCTGCTCAGGGGCTGGGGAGACAGGGCGAAGAACATGAAGGGACCAGGCTGCATGAGGTCAGGTGTGGACAGGTGGATCTGAGGCCCCAGCCTGTGGTCAGGGCGTGATGGCAGGTAGAGGAGGCCCTCTGCAGGGCTGCGTGCTGTGGGGGGAGTTGGGGAGTGAGGAGGGCTCCTTGGGTCTGAGGGGCATGGAGGGCTCTGCCGGGCTGTCCTGTAGGTCTGGAATTGACGGGCTGGGGCGCAGGTGAGGCCGCTTGGTGGGGTCAGGTTCTGAGCAGGGTTTTCAGTATTTTCCTGGGAGATGAGGCAGATACTATGTGCCCAGTCCTGCCTGCTTTAGACGGGGGCAAGGGGCTGTCACCCGGTGGCCGGAGCCTTGCCTGGCCCCTGCACCCAAGCTTCTGAGGTGGTGTCGCTGCTTTGTGATGGACCTTGCACGCACGGTGTTTACATTCCTTCTCCTGTGGCAGTCATAGACTTCTGTCTGACGAGGACTCTGGTCTGTGATGAAGATACAAACTATCAGAGTCTGCGGCTGAGTTGGGCCTCCAAGACCAACTGCAATCAGAGGAAAGGTGAGTCCGACTGGGTGCCTTAGGCGCCTTTAAGCCTGTTTTTATTTTCGGGTTTTTTTTGTTTTGTTTTTTTTGCTTTTTTGGGTCAGACCCGGCAATGTTCAGGGGTTTCTCCCGGCTCTGCACTCAGGAATTACTCCTGGCGGTGCTTGGGGGACCATATGGGTTGCCGGGATCGGACCCTGGCGGCATGGGCCAGTGGTGTGCAAGGCAAATGCCCTACACACTGGGCTATCGCTCTGGCCCATATTTTTTGTATTTTTGCTCTTACACATCATCGCATCTTGTTAGACTCCAGTGAAGTCCACAGTCCCCACCTTCCCTTTGAATGTGGGGGCTGCTCTTGGACCCCAGTGGCTTCATCACCATGAACTCACAAGGGCGGATGGCTGCTTAGGGAAAGCAACTGAGCAAGTGAATATCTATGTTTTTATATTCCTCCCTCCGAGTCTAGATTCCTGAGGTTCTTTCCTGAAGTGCTGCTTCCACAGGGTGTTCAGAATTTGCCTCACAGAGAGGTGGGCTGCAGGCTAGGTTGTCAGACTCAGGGTATGGGGCCCATATTCCGCAGCGGTGGCTGGGGGCGACTGCCGTGACATGAGAGCCTTGGGGGAAAAGGGAAGCACCATGCCAGGGACACCTGTTGGGTGGCCAGAAGGCAGAGGAGGCAGCCCTTGGGTCAGCAGCAGGCTGGCTCTGCGTCTCATGAGCCCTGGGAGGTGCGCTCTGCAGAAGGCGCCTGCCAGAGGCGCCCTGGGGCCCATGGAGGTCATTTGCCAGGTTACACTGGGAATAATATGGACCGGTGGGTGGGCGGGGGCTGGGGCCTGGTGAGGACCGAGGTTCTCATGTGCTCCAGCCAGTGCCCAGGATTCCGAGTTGATGTGGCGAGACTCCAGTCTCGCAAGGAGCCTGCCTGGGTTGTCCCCTGGATCTGCAGTGTTTGGAGGGGGAGCTACAGCCGTGATGTTGGTGACCAAATCCAGGGCCTCACAATAGGCAGCAAATCTGCTCTATCGCTCAAGCCCCTTCTGGCCCAGAGCTGAGGGCCATAGTCGCCTTCACCACATCCATGCCACCACCTGGTGCCAGCTCTGTTCTCTTTCCCACACCTATCACTGGTCATATTTGCTGTAAGTCCTTGTGGAGTCCATGGCACAGCTTCAGGCCCTTGACTCTGCTTGTCTATCTGGCCCCTGGACTCGGTCTGCGTCTCTTTGACTCTTTTTTGGGCTTGTGGGGTCTCATACCCAGAGTCTAGGCCTCTGTGAGACTTGCTTATAGATAATCCCCTGCAAGCTGTCGTTTGGGTCTTCTTGTCTTTTGAGTGGGGAGAGCCTATGAGGACTTTCCTTTATTTTTGTTGGGGCTACCCCAGCCCTCCCAGAGGCCGCCAGAGTGAGCTGGCAGTACTTGGGGGCCCCCACCATCAGGGAGAGTTTCTTCATGATGTGCGTATGAATGAGAGGCCAGCGCCCTTGGTTCCATTCTTGTTAGCAGAAGGCAGGATTTCCTCCTTTCCTGAACTCTGCCCTGGGCCGGAGGGAGCAGGAGGCCAGAGGCCCCTCTGCCCTAGCTGACTTCTCCGTGGGAAGCAGGGGGCCCGCATTAAGCATCACTCCTGAGCCTGTACCCTGACTCTCCCCAGAAGGTTGCCTTGTGTTGGAGGGTAGGGGAGACCCTTCCCTGCTGACTGTGCCAGCCTGAGAGGACAGCCTGGGCCCGACCCTCTCTGGGTGCACTGCACCGCTGGTCACCACTGACCGTGCCAGCCCGGGAGGATAGTCCGTTGCTGACCCTTCCTGGGCATGCGCTTTTCCCTCAGGTAGTGAGAGCGCCTGTGTAGGAGTCAGGACGGGGGCAGGAGAGAAGCCGCTGTGCCTGGCCACAGTCCGCACAGGCAGTCGAGGTCCCTGGGCACGTAGACTGCATGGCTTCCTGGGTGCTCATTGCCTGCAAGGGAGCACTGGGCTGAGGCTGACTGGGGCGCCTCCCAGGAGCCCTGTGGATGACAGAGGGTTCTCGGGTCTCCCCTGCAGGTCGAGCTGGGCGAGTATCCAAAGGCCACTGTTACCGTCTGGTCCACAGGGACTTCTGGGACAGCTGCATCCCCTGACCACACTGTTCCTGAGATGTTGGTAATGGCCGAGGGTCACTCAAGGGTAACTCTGTACAGAGAACGTACTGGTCAGGCCGGGTGATGATGCTTTTTTGTGGCGCTCGTGGTTGGGGCTGAGGGGTCCCTGAATGCCACATCGGGGGTGCTGGCGGTGGCATTTGCCCTGTCTCCCAGCTCCAGGACTGCTCTGCTCTGCCTTGCTCTGCACATTCCTCTCCCTCTCCACTTGGGCCCTGACTTCTCATCCCTCCCCCTCCCTCCCTCCCTCTCCCTTCTGCTCTCCCTCCCATTCCTTCCCTTTCTTTCCCTTCCTGTCTCTCCTCCTTTTCCCTCCCTCCCCACCTCTCTCTCTCCCCCCTTTCCCTCTCTCCCCCTCCCTACCCCTACCTTCTCCCTCCCATTCCTTCCCTCTCTCCCCCTTCTCCTTTCCATCTTTCTTACCCTATCTCTTCACATCTCTTCTCTCTCTACCCTTTTTGAGTTTTTTTTCCTTTTCTTTGATTTTTTTTGGTGTCTGTCCACTTTGTCCCAGAAATGCTAGCCATGGAGACAGGCTTATGGATATAGTTTTTCCTCATCTGATTCCAGTCTGTGCTTTCCAGCGCTGTCCTTTAGGAAGCACAATATTGAAGGTGAAGTTACTCGACATGGGTGAGCCCAGGGCTTTGCTGGCGACAGCCCTTTCTCCACCAAGTCTGAGTGACATTGAACGCACCATCCTTCTCCTCAAGGAGGTAGTGGGGACCGAGGGGGGAGTGGGGGTGGGTAAGCAAAGATTCGGGGGTAAACTTCAGGCTTTGTGGGAGTGACTTTTGGGAGTTTGTTTTGGGTCGCACTGTGGTGCTCCTGCAGTGTTGGGGGCTGCGCTGGCGCCTCATGCCCACGGAGCAGGTGCTCCGACCCTTCGTGTGCTCTCCCGGGCCCTCATGGGGCCTTCTCCCAGGTTTATGACCATTGTGCTTGGAAAGCATCTGGACGGGGGCACTGTGCTGGTTGAGGCAAGGGCAGGCCTTTGTTTGGTACCTGCCCTATCCTTTGTGAACAGAGCCAAGAGGGCTCTGCGTTCCCAGAAGCAGAGCTGGTGTCTCTGGCCAGCCTGACTGCCATGGCCTTTAGTAAGGCTCTTCCTGCTCCTCAGCAGCTCTGCGGGGGGACGGGGGAGGGCAGAGGTATGTGAGCCGCCTGACCCGGTGCTCTTCTTAGGTGGGCGCACTTGCCATCAGTGGGCAGCGGGAAGATGAGAACCCCCCCACGACGGGGAGCTGACCTTCCTAGGGAGGGGTGCTGGCGCAGCTCCCCGTCAGCCAGCAGCTTGGGAAGCTCATCGTCCCGGGCACATCTTCGGCTGTCTGGACGAGTGTCTCATCATCGGTGAGGTGCTGCCGAGGGTGGCCAGGGTGCTGGGGCCGGACCCACTCACAGCCTCTTTCTCCCCTCAGCGGCAGCGCTCTCGCTGAAGAACTTCTTTGCCATGCCGTTTAGGCAGCACCTCGATGGATATAGGTAGTTGACGCTCGGGTTTGACTTCTTTGATTTTTTGAGCCCCTGCCCCCAGCAGTTCTCAGGGCTCACTCCTGGCTCTGAATTTGGGGATCACTCCGGGAAGGATCAGAGGACCATGTGGGATGCAGGGATTGAACCCAGGTCGGCAGAGTGCAAGACACATGCCCTCCCCGCTGTACTGTCCCTTGGTCTGTGATGGCCAATGTCACTCATGCCTCTGTCTGCAGGAACAAGGGGAGCTTCTCCGGCAGCAGTAAGAGCGACTGCATTGCACTCGTGGAGGCGTTTAAGGTCAGTCCTCCTGGCCCCATGCTGCTCCTTGCTGCCCTCTGTCAAGGAAGCTTTGATGGGGGGGGCACGTTTCTGAAGGATAGAGGGAATTTCACTTTCGGGAACTTGGGGGGTCTGTGTGTCGGGACTGGACTCAGGGAGGTGCTGGGTCTCACCTCGGGCTGCTTTCCCTCAGACTTGGCAGTCGTGCCGCCAGAGAGGAGAGCTGCGCCATCCCAAGGTGGGTAGCTGCGCCAGGGGTGCCTTCTGGTGTGAGTGTCCAGGAAGGACTGACCTCCTGTTACTGTCACCACTCCTTGGAGACCGTCCTCGACCTGGGGAGCCTGTGGTAGCCCACCCTGTGTAGGAGAGGCTTCAGCACAAGGAACTGGAGGCCGTCTCTTTTGTGGTTTGCAGCCCTGGGGGTGGGGGGGTGGGTTGCCAGGCTGAGAGAACTAGGCCATTAGCTCCTGTAAAAAAAAAAAGAAAAGAAGGTCTGCCTTGGCCTGGACATGTGGAAATGAGAAGGCCGAGGAAGGAGGAGTGTGGTGTGCGCCCGTGTCCCTGGTGCGCCTGCCTGTAGTCTCTCCTCCCGGTGTGTGTCCTGTTCCCATGTGTACAGTCAACAGCTAGCCTTAAAGCTCCTGGGTCAAAGGGGCAGCATGTTAGTTTGCTTTCCTCTGCAATTTCTTAATATCCTTTGGAAAAGATATGGGTGTTAAAGGAACCAAATGAACTTATTTGTTACATTAATATCAAACACTGTGCTTTTATGTATTTAAAGGATGAACTTGATTGGGGACGGTTAAATTACATTCAGATCAAAAGAATTAGAGAGGTAAGTTCTTTGAGTGTAAATTCTTCAATGTACTAATTTTTATCAAGCACCAAAGTACTAGCAGTAGATAGGAATGAAAGATTCAAGAAGCACATGCCATCCCAGTGTTTGTTTAAATGTGTGTGTGTGTATGTGTGGGTGTGTATATATATGCACATATATAGCCTAGAAGTATATCTGTGTTATAATCATACAAAATACATATACGTGTACAAGATACATGCACTGACTATTCATATATCATATCTTTGGATATATGGTTATAAGGAATAGGCAGCAGACCAGCCTATTACAGCCTGGCTTGCGTGGCTGCTTGCAGCCGCGTGGTTCATCAATAAATGCTGGATTTAGAGATGATTATACTACCCACACGGCAGAGCCTGGCAAGCTACCCGTGTCATATTTGATATGCCAAGTACCAGTAACAATTTTAGACCTCATTCCCATGACCTGATGGAATGGTTTGAGGCTCTTTATGTTCCTGGAGCGCAAATAGGTGCCCTTGGGCTCTACTAGCAGGAGACAGGTCATATGGAGATGTTACTGGTGCCCGCCGAGCAAATCGATGATGAACGGGAAGACAGTGATACAGTGAAGGAATAGTAAAACTTTTGAATTATCTTTACTGATCTTAAAATATCAAAATAATAAATATTTCATGAATATTTATTTGTGAAATAAATATTTTCCTTTTTCCAGTTCTGAGTGGCCTTTTTCCAGTTCTGATTGGCTTGTGCTTCTCTCCATTTCTCGTGTCGGTGCGTGGGCCAGGGTCCCTGGTGGGCCAGGGTCCCAGTCCCTGGTGCACGAGGACTGGGGCTCATGGGTCTGATTTATGGTTAAGGTTCTTCGTCCTAGAGGTTCAGGTTGAGTTGGCCCAGAGAGACTCAGGTGTGGGCCTCAGCTGTCTCATGTCTATTGAGTCTCGCCGGCAGTGAGCTGTCCCCAGCTACACTAACAGGTGCAGACACACAGGACTGCCTGTCTGGGTCTCCCCCCTCTGAGCGCTGCGTGTTTCCACACTGCCTCTGGTGTCCAGCTGAGCAGACTCTCAGCGCCGTGCCCACACTCAGGGACCAGACCTGTCGGGGAGGCACAGCCTCGCAGCTTCACTGAGGCCCTGACTCTGCATACACCTCTCAGCTAGGCACGTCACCCATACTGGGGTGGGAACTCTTTATTGTCCTCCTTAGATAAGTCATTTTTCATGCTTTGAGCTGTCGAAAACCTTTGGAAGGCGTGGGCTTTGTTTCCTTATGGGGGCTTCCAACAGTGCTCAGGGTGCCCAGTGCCCTCCCTGCTGGCCCTCAGCCACATATGCCCACAGTTGAATGCATGGATCCAGTGCAGTGCAGCTCGGCCTGAGGGACCGGGGATGATCCATGCACCGTGGTGCCTGCAGGGCTGAGGGACCGGGATGATCCATGCACCGTGGCTGCCTGCAGGGCTGTGGGACGGGATGATCCATGCACCATGGCTGCCTGCAGGGCTGAGGGACCGGGATGATCCATGCACCGTGGTGCCTGCAGGGCTGTGGGACGGGGATGATCCATGCACTGTGGCTGCCTGCAGGTCTGAGGGACCGGGATGATCCATGCACCGTGGTGCCTGCAGGGCTGTGGGACCGGGGATGATCCATGCACCGTGGTGCCTGCAGGGCTGTGGGACCGGGATGATCCATGCACTGTGGCTGCCTGCAGGGCTGTGGGACCGGGGATGATCCATGCACCGTGGCTGCCTGCAGGGCTATGGGACGGGGGATGATCCATGCACCGTGGCTGCCTGCAGGGCTGTGGGACCGGGATGATCCATGCACCGTGGCTGCCTGCAGGGCTGAGGGACCGGGATGATCCATGCACCGTGGTGCCTGCAGGGCTGTGGGACCGGGATGATTCATGCACCGTGGTGCCTGCGGCTGTGGGACCGGGGATGATCCATGCACCGTGGTGCCTGCAGGGCTGTGGGACCGGGATGATCCATGCACTGTGGCTGCCTGCAGGGTTGTGGGACCGGGATGATCCATGCACTGTGGCTGCCTGCAGGGCTGTGGGACCGGGGATGGTCCATGCACCGTGGCTGCCTGCAGGGCTGAGGGACCGGGATGATCCATGCACCGTGGTGCCTGCAGGGCTGAGGGACTGGGGATGATCCATGCACTGTGGCTGCCTGCAGGGTTGTGGGACCGGGATGATCCATGCACCGTGGTGCCTGCAGGGCTGTGGGACTGGGGATGATCCATGCACCGTGGTACCTGCAGGGCTGAGGGACTGGGGATGATCCATGCACTGTGGCTGCCTGCAGGGCTGAGGGACCGGGAATGATCCATGCACCGTGGTGCCTGCAGGGCTGTGGGACCGGGATGATTCATGCACCATGGCTGCCTGCAGGGCTGTGGGACCGGGGATGATCCATGCACCGTGGCTGCCTGCAGGGCTGTGGGACCGGGATGATCCATGCACCGTGGCTGCCTGCAGGGCTGAGGGACCGGGATGATCCATGCACCGTGGTGCCTGCAGGGCTGTGGGACCGGGATGATCCATGCACCGTGGTGCCTGCAGGGCTGTGGGACCGGGATGATCCATGCACTGTGGCTGCCTGCAGGGTTGTGGGACCGGGATGATCCATGCACTGTGGTGCCTGCAGGGCTGTGGGACCGGGATGATCCATGCACTGTGGCTGCCTGCAGGGTTGTGGGACCGGGGATGATCCATGCACTGTGGCTGCCTGCAGGGCTGAGGGACGGGGATGATCCATGCACCGTGGTGCCTGCAGGGCTGAGGGACTGGGGATGATCCATGCACTGTGGCTGCCTGCAGGGCTGAGGGACCGGGATTATCCATGCACCGTGGTGCCTGCAGGGCTGTGGGACCGGGATGATCCATGCACCGTGGTGCCTGCAGGGCTGTGGGACCGGGATGATCCATGCACTGTGGCTGCCTGCAGGGCTGAGGGACCGGGGATGATCCATGCACCGTGGTGCCTGCAGGGCTGTGGGACCGGGATGATCCATGCACTGTGGCTGCCTGCAGGGCTGAGGGACCGGGATGATCCATGCACCGTGGTGCCTGCAGGGCTGTGGGACGGGGATGATCCATGCACCGTGGTGCCTGCAGGGCTGTGGGACCGGGGATGATCCATGCACCGTGGTGCCTGCAGGGCTGTGGCAGGGGTGTCATGGGCTTTCTTCTGAGAAGCTTGGCCCCGGCCACGGATTTGGGGCCTGTACAAGTCTGAGAGATATTTCTGTGATTTGCTTTAAGTTGATTTGCTCCTCTACTAAAGAGATTTTAGAAGAGTATTTGATGGTGTCTAGGTAGACTTTTGGACAGTTTGTTGTTAGTGTGTGATTTTCTCCCAGGTTCAGAGTGATTTGCAGGTTTTAGTAGAAGCTGCGTGTGGCTGTGGGCTGTAGGCCAGGAGTGCACAGGCTGGCACCGTCAGCCTCTGCCGCCTGCTGCAGTTGAGGCTCGGCAGGGTTCTGGCCTTCCCTCCGCTTCCCCGTGATTGGCTTCATGTCTGGGATTTCTGTGTTCGTATTTCTCTTTATGACTCATCAAGATTATTTTGAGGTAACAATTATTGTATTTATTTATTTATTTATTTATTTGTTTGTTTGTTTGTTTATTTATTTATTTGTTTATTTTGCTTTTTTGGGTCACACCCGGCAATGCTCAGGGGTTCTCCTGGCTCTGCACTCAGGAATCACTCCTGGCGGTGCTCGGGGACCATATGGGATGCCTGAGATCGAACCCAGGCCGTCACAGGCTGGTCTCGTGCAAGGCAAACGCCCTACCCGCTGGGCTATCGCTCCGGCCCCTAACAATTCTTAATGAGTTCGTAGGTATTTTTTAAGTTGTGCTTCCTCGTGTGTGCACATTTGAAGGCTGGTTTGTGTGACACATTTATTTTAAAGATTGGGGCCATACCAGGCTGTGCTCAGAGCTTACTCCTGATTCTGAGCTCAGGGATAACGCCTGTGGGAATCCCGGGACTGCAGAGGGTCAAGCCTGGGGTAGCCGTGTGCCAGGCAAGAGGCTTTCCCTACCTCTGTACCGTCTCACTGCCACTTGGGACTTGCTTTTTATTCCGGTCGGGTGCTTGGTCTGCTCAGAGGGACTGACCCTGCACAGAGTGCGCTTGTGCCCATGCTGTAGCCTTTGAGGAGACATGCTTGCAGCTTCTCATGTCACGTGTGCGGTGGGGCAGGTGCACTTGGAGCAATTTGGTGCTTGTGCCTGTGGCAGGAGCAGACCCGACGCCCGGTCCATGCTGCACTGCCACCCTTTCCTCCCTGTGGGTCTTCACGAGGTGACCTGCACGAGCTTCAGGCTGCCACCGCGGAGGAAGGAGCACCTCTGCCTAGGCACCTAGCTCCTGGCAGAGGTCTAGACGGTGACTCGCGAATGTGCTTCACTCAGGTGGCCGAAGTTATATGAAGAGCTGAAGAACAGAATCTCCCAGTTCAATATGTGCGTGGACTCTCGGAGGCCCGTCCTGGACCAGGAGTACGTCTATAAGCAGCGCTTTATCCTCCAGGTGTGTGGCGTGGAGGATAAAGTTTGGCCTCCTTCCTCTGCCCCTAAGATGTTACGTTCCATCATTGATGCTGCATTTGGGAATGGGAAAAACCTGGGTCTAGTTTGTTTTCCGTCTCCTGAGTCTGACCTACAGAGGCCCACCTCCTTGGGCTTCCCTCTGCAGTTACATTTGAACAGAGTGAAAATGCTTGCAGTGGTGTTCAAGCTACGTAGCTCTTCCCTTAGGCTGAACATACCCTTTGAGCCCTGGTCCCCGTGATCAGCTTTGCTTGTTGTTGGATGGGACTCCAGGAGTTCTCAAGAGACATGTGTCCTCAGTAGCGCTTCCTGAACGGTCCAGAAGGGGCGGCATGAGTGTGTGCAGCGAGAGAGAGCCGTGTACGTGTGTGCTGCTTATGTAGCTGGGCCACACCAGATCTGGGTAGATGCTTGGAAAATAAGGCAAACGAGAGGTTTTCCTGGATATCCGCATTCGGAGGTTGAGCAGGGAGCAAGTCTTCCTGGCACTTGTCTTCAGTGGGCTGTCGGGGCCAGCCTGCTGCCTTGGTCTGAGTGCCCCGTGTGGGATTTGAAACTCGGGCCAAGTGCTAGCCAGCAGCAGTGGGTGTAATGGGAGAGGAGAGTGGAGGTGGCAGTTCTGGAGCCCGTGGAGTGAGTCCATCATGGTGGCCTGCTCTGCTCACTGCATTTGCTTAGCCGCCTTCTGAGTCCTGCTCCGGCACCTCTGAAGAAAGCCGTGCTGAAGCACCAGGGTCTGTCTGGAGGAGGACTGGTCTGGTGAGCTTGGACCCCGCTCCTGAAAGGCCTAGGATGTACCGAGCTCTCCTTTACGTCACACAGAATGTGCCCTTCCAGGATGAGAGCGAGGATACTGGCGAGACTTGAGGGTGAAGCAATGCTGTTACTGCATGAGAAGAATTTCTCTTCCAGGTTGTATTGGCAGGTGCTTTTTATCCAAATTATTTCACTTTCGGGCAACCTGACGAAGAGATGGCAGTGAGGGAGTTGGCTGGCAAAGATCCGAAGGCGACCATAGTGGTAAGTGGAGGGGTTAGCCGCCCTCTTGGGAGACAGAGCCACTGATTCTCCAAGGGACCCACACAGCATCTGCCTCCTGCACAGGTTTCCAAGAACAGAGTGGATTTTACCCCTCCAGTCACCTCTGTGGCATGTCTGACCTTTCCCTCTTGTAGACCAGCCTGAAGGGAAGCTTTGACAGTCATGTGCTCATGGCGGATGAAGTCAGTCATAGGGCCATTGTAATGGTCTTCTGATTTGAAGGACAGTTCATCAGGGGGCTCACAGGGCAGACGCACAGGTGTTGCCAGAGGCCCTGGTTTAGTTCCTGGTCCCCAGGGCGTTGCGGGCGTGAGCCTGAAGCACTGGCCCAGGAATCACTCTTAGGTGACCTCAGCTTACACAGGGGAGACACTCAGTGCAGCCCTTTAGCCTGCCAGGGCTCACGCTCCAGCGTCACTGTTTGTGGGGGTTGCACATGTCCTTACCAGGGTGGTACTGTTTGGGGGCAGGGCTTGGGGCCATACCTGGTAGTGCTTGGGAGCTGATCACACTTGTGTTCAGATGTTTGTAACCCTGGCTGTGGTGGGCCCCACTTCAGTGTGTGGTGCCTGCGGAGCCGTGCTCACTTACACCTGGGTGCTACCAGACACTGCTTCAGGAGCATTTGGGGTTCCACGTTGCAGGGGCACCAGCACCTCACTCTGCTCATGTGGGAAGCCTGGGGATCAAACCTGGAGCCTCGTGCTTTTCAACCAGGTGCTTTTGCCATGAGCCATTCCCCAGTGGTTTAAACTGGTCTCTAGACATGTGACCGGCAGAATAACCTAGAGACTGATTAGTTTTTAGTTCATATTTGAGGGCCAGATGCCAGTTGCCCCGGAAGAGAGAGACCCACCCACGCCAGACTCAGCTAATTTGCAACCCTGGAAGAGATCCAGACCCATGCACTTCAGACCCACAGCTGCACTGCTCAGCTGGCCCCATGTGGAAGCAACCCATGGAGCTGACCTCCCAGTAAGGGGCTCGACCAGCCCCTGGCCGAGTCCAACATTGCTCCAAGGGTTTGCTCTCATGAGCAGGGGAGAGACCATGCTGGCCAGACTTGGAGCTCCGCCTTCATGCCAGTTGCCCCGGAAGAGAGAGACCCACCCATGCCAGATCCACAGGTCCCTTGGCGTGCGGCTGCAGCCGCGATATTTTTAGAAGATGCTGATTTTAGCATAAGGTTCTTCCCAAGTTCTTTCACATTTATACATAGTAAACAGTTCTAGACAGGTTTTATCTGATACCAGTAAGCCTAGCAAGAAGCCAGAGCAAACCACACATCATGCAGTCAGTCATTCTCAACATCCAGACTCCATAGTTCCTCAGAGCTCCATCCAAGAGAAAACCTGATCTTCCCCTTTAAGTTTCATCAGTAAATGCTCGAGTTGAGAGCTTTGTACTGAGACTATACCACCTACATGGTAAAAGCCTGGCAAGCTACCCATGTTTTAATTACCAGTTATGCAAAAACTAGTAACAATTATGGACCTCACTTCCATGATCTGAAGAATGGTTTCGAGCTCCTCCTGTCCCTGGAGCAAGTAGATGCCCTTGGGTTACACTTGCTTGTGACAGCACTAATGGAGATGTTACTTGTACCCACTCGAGCAAATTGATGAACAATGGGAAGAAAGTGAACAGTGATTTGAGGGCCAGATGCCGGCTGGAAATGAGTGTCTAGTGGTCTTGCATGGATGCAGCGGTCAACCACAGCAGTGCACTTTGGGTGGGCATTGTGGGCCTTTGTTCAGCTCTGTGCAAAAGCACTTTGGCATGCTGCCTTTCGCAAAGCTTATGGGATATGGACTTGGCTGGCACAGCCTTTGTCTAACAAGGGGATTGAGAGCCACATGGTCAGCAGTTGGTCATTGCCACGGACTGAGCGAAGAGTCCCCTAGGAGAGTGCCTGATGGTGGGGGCCTTCCAGAGTCACTGGCAGAGAGCGTGGGGTGGGGACGCTAGGACTCCCACTGCAGAGGAGAGGTCTCGCACCTCTGTAAGAGGTCCCTTGCAGGGATATCTAGGGTCTTAGCTTAGTCCCAGAGGACCGCCATCTCCTCTGAACTTGCCCTTACCGTCTCCTGTGACCCCTGCGGTGGCTGAGGAGTCCCAGCTGGTGGCTTACACAGTGGAAAGAAAAGCGCCTCGGACTGCGCAGGTCAGGGCAGCTCCTTTGAAGTCCATATGCCGGGAAGGCTGTGAAGTTGTGGGGTGGAGGGGGCTCCCTTCCCTAGCAAGAGGGCCATTGTCTTCCCTGCACCTCACGGGAGCTGTGAGGCTTCAGCGTGGTCATTGTGAGGCTGAGAATAAAGACAGCAGCTGGAGCATGGCTCAGCAGGAAAGCACATGCCTCGGGTGGGACCCCTAGGGCTCCATTTCCCACACCAAACTCAAACCAGGTTTGTTTTTCTTCGTCTCTCTGTGTTACTTTCCCACTCTGCAGTGTGGGAAAATCTGCCTTTAGAATCTGTGTTGTTAAAATAGTTCTGCCGCTTCCCCACCCCATCTCTTCACGGGAGGGGGGGGTCCACAGCATCCAGATGAAGGAGCCAGTTGGAGTGGGCTGCAGTGAAGGGCAGCGGCATGCAACAGCTTGTCACATCATGTCCACACCAAGTGGGCGCTGATGCCTGCGGTTGTGTTTTACAGTTGAAGCACATCCCTCCCTATGGATTTCTCTACCACAAGCAGCTGCAGTCTCTCTTCAGGCAGTGCGGGCAAGTCAAGTCCATCGTGTTTGATGGGGCGGTAAGTAGTGACGTTTTGGTATCCCCTGCACTTAGGACGGATGGGGGTTTCCCTGGCCCCCGGAGCCTGGGCGAGCCACTCTGCTGTGGTTGCTGCCCACCATAGCTTGGGTGCTCAGCGGACTGGAGGCCAAGACATGGATATAGCTGGTGGGCTGTTGGGATCTCACTAAGGGAACACATAGCATGTTTTGGGGGAATCACTTTGGCTTTTAATTTCCAAGGTGGAATTTTACGCACAGAAAAGCTTTCGAGTTTTTAAGCTGATTGTGAACTTGTAAGTTAGATTTTTCCTAGTGTTATATACAATTTTATTTCTATTTATGAATGTAATAAACTCGGTTTGTTTTGATTATGTATGAATCACCTTCCAATTTGGATTAACTCCCCAACATTTTAAGTTTCACGATTGATAATTCATGTTCTTCATTAGCATGTCCATCCCTCACAGCTGAAACACATGCAGTGCATCTCAGCCTGCTAATGAGACCGGTGAGGGCAGAGTGCCGCCAGTGTCGTTGTGCAGAGGATGAATCGCTGAACTCTCCACACGCGTCTGCAGCTCCCTGGTTTGAAGCACAGCCTGTGGAAGAGGGGCTGTGCGCGCCACGGGGCTGTCCTGGCTCCCCAGCATCCAGTGTCTGCTCTGGCCACAGCCACTGAGCATCTGCACTAGGGTCTGCGGGTTCATTTTCCTCTTCTCTGGCAGATCTGGGTGTTTTTTTCTATTTTTTTTAAACTTTATTTAAATGCCATAATTTACAACGTTGTTTACAGTTCAGTTGATTGGAGTATTCAGCATTCCAACACCAGTCCCTCCACCGATGTGCCCTTACCATCACCAAAGACCGCCCCATCCACTCTGAGTATTTTAAGTCCATCCTCACGCCGGTCACCGGCAGCCGAACTGATGTGGCAGAGGTTGGACCTGGAGTGAGGCTGTCCCTTTGGGGCTCAGTGCGGAGGCTGCACTGGGTGCCCCGCAGTTTCCTCTGGGCGCTTTCCCCACAGTGCTGGGAGAGCAGAAGCTCTGAAGCCTGTTGGGTGGGTTGGGGGGTGTCCTGGAGAGAACCAGAGACCAGCAGGGTGTGGTGTTGCGCAGTGGGGACCCTTTGCCGGCAGCCGACAGGTTCCCGGTGCGTGTACTGTGGGAGGCAGGTGCTGCCCTTCCCCTGCTGCGTGATTATATGCGCACAGGGAGCCCTTGGGTGCTCTGGTTATCTGTGATCGGGCTGATGAAGAGCAGAGGCGGCCGCTCAGAGTGTCTGTGATGTCCCCAGGCATGAGTGTAGCTGTGAGCCAGTGAGGTGCTGGCTTCCTGGGGAGGGAGAGGGGTTTGCATGGGGAGGCTCTTCGCGCCTGGGGGCTGACTTCTGGGGCATTGCTGGGTCTGGCTTCACTTCCGTTCGCATGGAAGACTTCAGGGAGTGCAGCTCGGCTGAGGAAGCGGCTAGAGAAGTCAGTAACGGTGGTGACAGGAAATGCATGTGTGCAGTGTGAGGAGTGGCCAGAGCCGCAGAGCGAAGGGCAGTGGGTTGGGGAGGCAGGAGGGGGCTCTGGGGCAGCAGTGGGCTGGCCCTGGGAAGCAGGTGCTGTGTCGCGGGGTGGAGCCCAGACAGTGGCCCGCCTACGGCTCCTCATGCCGCCCCATCACTGGGGATCTCCCCACCGTGACGGTGAGGCTGGGCTCAGGCTCCTTACGACTACACTGGGCTTTGTTTTCTTCTTGCGTGGTCACGCACACCTCTTGGTGCTCAGGGGCCCTGGAAGCCGCTGTGCTTAGGGATCAGAGGCAGGGCCGGGAGCTGCCACGTCCCAGCCTGGAATGCAGGGACCTTCTTCCCTTCACATATGAGCACATGGCAACACAAACAGCTCAGCCCTGGGGTTCTCACCCTCTGTTCTGGCCCCCAAGGGCTAGGAGCACCTGGTTACAAGCTGTTTACAATCTCACGTGCTCAGCTGGACTCGCTGCATGCTTTTCCTCGTGTTTCATGGTAAGATAGCACCAAGAGAAAAATGGCAAATCCTTTGCCCCTTTTTATACATAAAAGTATTAGAATTAAGATTTCTCAACTGACGATGAACTGTTTGTATTGTACTCCACCACACATGAAAGAACAAGATGGTATTAATCTCATACCAGCAGCTATGCTCTTGTGTTAATAACTTGTCCAATAACTATTGTCTTCTGTGAGTGATGTTCCCATAGGCCTTCTCGGGCCGTGATGGTGCTTTTGAAGAGGTACTTCACTGCACTTCACTGAGGCTGTGCAGTGGGTGCAGTTCTCAGGTACCGTGTCTTCTTTTTCTTTTCCCTTTGTGGCAGAGCTTTTTGTGGAATTTTCACGGAACCCGACTGAGAGATTTAAAACTCTTCCTGCTGTGTATATGGCAGTTAAGATGTCCCAGCTGAAAGTCTCCTGGAGCTCAATGTTCACTCTGCAGAGGAAATTGAAGGGAAGGTGCAAGGAGGAACCATCTCAAAGCTCAGGAACACCCGGTACTTGGGGACCCAGGCAGTCCTTTCAGGGTAATGGGGCATACATTAAGCTGTGCTGAGCTTACCTGAGAGCTTTGTGCTGGCAGGCGCCGCTGTCACTCCTGACCCTTGACTCCTTCCTGGGCTGCCTGTGCTCAGCGTGAGCGCCTGTAGAATAATGGATGATTTCCTATTGAAGTGATAGAGATCAGACCAGTATTGGTTTTCTGCCTTCATGCTAGGCTTATGCTTCGTCTTTTAAGTTTACTCCTCAACTCCCATCATTTATTAGAATTTCTTGAGGAATTTGAGAAATGAGCGAGAAAGGGAGGAGCTATGGCAGGACTAGTTGGATCAAGTGTGGGGTGTTTGGATTCTGAGAGCTGGGAGCGGTGGGTGGCCTCAGTCAGTGTGGTGGAGAGACCATCCTACTGGGCACCTCCGCCACTTCCCACATCCAGAGTGCATCCAACAGTCAGGGGAGCTGGACCAGCCTTTCTTCCCTCACGTAGAATCATTCATAAGGGGAACGTTTGAATTTTATCAGTGTTTTACTTGGTACCCTTTTGGCTGCTTGGAGGAAGAGTTGGAAGCCATTTCTCGAGTAGAGTCGATTCCAAAGCAGCGTTGAACCAGGTGTGGGTTTCTGTCCTCTTCTGGTTGCTTGCTTTGTGTTTGTTTCGTGTTGTTGTGAGGCCATACCTGCTGGTGCATAGGGATGACTGTGCGTTCAGGGATCAGTCACAGCACTCCTGGAGTACTGGGGCTTGATCCTGGTTGGCCTTGTGCAAGGCAAATGCCTGAGCTGCTGTACTATTGCTCCGGCCCTCCTGGCCTGTCAGCAGAGCCGCTTCCATACGGAACCAGTCAGGAAGAATGGAGCTCCAAGATTAGGGGTCATAGCCATGAAAGTCGGTTTCTTGCAGAGGTTCTGGGGATCATATGGGACTATCAGCTCCTCAGGGGCAGCCGAAGAAGCCACCAGAAGCCCATTTGGGGTGAAATCACAAATGTATTGTCTTAGTGGAGTGGGTGATAGTTCAAGTCCTGGGGCAGGTGCTTTGCCACTGGGGGGTCCTGATTCCATCCCAGCCCTGAATGCTCTCCTCTGCTCTGCTGTAAGTGGCCCTGTAGAAACTCCATTTCCTTTCTAAAGAGCAACTGGTAAGGCAGTAACTCGGGTGTAAATTTCATTCTTGTTTCATTTTCTGATTGCATTAAACAGGGTGAATGTGGACTTCCAGAAGCAGACGGTGGATCCTGTGCAGGTCTCATTTAACATGTTGGACACGTCGCAGACGGTCACGGACATCCTCCTAACGGTGGATGTCACCGAGGTGAGAAGGGGGAGTGGAGCCCCAGTGCATCTCCTAGTCTGGGCGCACCATGGTGCCCGCAGGTGTCCTAGCCTCTTGGTCACTCGGGAGCTCACCTAGTCTGGGCGCACCATGGTGCCCGCAGGTGTCCCCGCCTCTGGTCACTGGGGAGCTCACCTAGTCTGGGCGCACCATGGTGCCCGCAGGTGTCCCCGCCTCTGGTCACTGGGGAGCTCACCTAGTCTGGGCGCACCATGGTGCCCGCGAGGTGTCCCCGCCTCTGGTCACTGGGGAGCTCACCTAGTCTGGGCGCACCATGGTGCCCGCAGGTGTCCTCGCCTCTGGTCACTCGGGAGCTCACCTAGTCTGGGCGTACCATGGTGCCCGCAGGTGTCCTCGCCTCTGGTCACTGGGGAGCTCACCTAGTCTGGGCGCACCGTGGTGCCCGCAGGTGTCCTCGCCTCTTGGTCACTCGGGAGCTCACCTAGTCTGGGCACACCATGGTGCCCGCAGGTGTTCTCACCTCTGGTCACTGGGGAGCTCACCTAGTCTGGGCGCACCATGGTGCCCCGCAGGTGTCCTCGCCTCTGGTCACTGGGGAGCTCACCTAGTCTGGGCGCACCATGGTGCCCGCAGGTGTCCTCGCCTCTGGTCACTGGGGAGCTCACCTAGTCTGGGCGTACCATGGTGCCCGCAGGTGTCCTCGCCTCTGGTCACTGGGGAGCTCACCTAGTCTGGGCGTACCATGGTGCCCGCAGGTGTTCTCACCTCTGGTCACTGGGGAGCTCACCTAGTCTGGGCGCACCATGGTGCCCGCAGGTGTCCTCGCCTCTGGTCACTGGGGAGCTCACCTAGTCTGGGTGCACCATGGTGCCCGCAGGTGTCCTCGCCTCTGGTCACTGGGGGAGCTCACCTAGTCTGGGCGCACCATGGTGCCCGCAGGTGTCCTCGCCTCTTGGTCACTCGGGAGCTCACCTAGTCTGGGCGCACCATGGTGCCCGCAGGTGTCCTCGCCTCTGGTCACTGGGGAGCTCACCTAGTCTGGGTGCACCATGGTGCCCGCAGGTGTCCTCGCCTCTGATCACTCGGAGCTCACCTAGTCTGGGCGCACCATGGTGCCCGCAGGTGTCCTCGCCTCTTGGTCACTGGGGAGCTCACCCTAGTCTGGGCGCACCATGGTGCCCGCAGGTGTCCTCGCCTCTGGTCACTGGGGAGCTCACCTAGTCTGGGCGTACCATGGTGCCCGCAGGTGTTCTCACCTCTGGTCACTGGGGAGCTCACCTAGTCTGGGCGCACCATGGTGCCCGCAGGTGTCCTCGCCTCTGGTCACTGGAGCTCACCTAGTCTGGGCGCACCATGGTGCCCGCAGGTGTCCTCGCCTCTTGGTCACTCGGAGCTCACCTTTCTCTACTAGCCAAGTTGAATGTGGAAATAACAGAAAATGAGGAACAAATCTTCATTCTAGAAGTTTAACTTTCAGAAGATCACGTGTATTTAAAATGCTAAAATATTCTACTTAATGGGGGATGGAGAGGTAGACAGCAGGTAAGGTGCTTGCTTTGCACACAGCTGACCTGGATTCCATCCCAGCATCCTGTATGGGTCCCCCGAGTACGACCAGGTGCAACTCCTGAGTGCAGAGACAGGATTAACTCATGAGCAAGTGTGGCCCAAAAAAAGAAACCCCCCAAAAAATTTTTTTACCCAGAATATGCATCCACGGCAGATGACAGACAGGGAGACAGTCTTGTCTACACTCAGGGCTCTGCCCCGTGGGCCCTGGGTGGTTGATGGTCTGACATAGAAAAAGACTGGACACTCTGGGATGAACCCAGAGCCACGGCAGAGCCTGGCAAGCTACTCGTCATGTATTTGATATGCCAAAAACAGTAACAATAATGGCCCTCATTCCCAATGAATGGAGACATTACTGGTGCCCACTCGAGCAAATCGATGACCAGCGGGAAGACTAGTGATCCAAGTGATCCATTCACGAGTATGAGTTGCTAGGATGTTGTTTGCCCACACTGCAATCTGCAGCAACACTGCCATCCTGACGCCTCAGAGGAAAGAATGTTCACTTCCAGAAAATGAAGTTTCAGTTTAAAAAAGCATAAATGTTTCTTGGTGAATTTGGGGGGCTTTCCCCCACACACACATTATTTAAGTGCCGTGGTTTACAAAGATTTGTTACAGGCATTCAGTATTCCAGCCCCAGTCCCACCACCGCTGGCCCATCCCTCCACCACTGTCTACATTTTCCTGAGCAACCCTGAAGCCTGCCTGAGTAGCAGGCTCATAGTAATTTATTTAATATTGTGTGTTACCATTAAATGGCCAACAGATTGATTTAAAACTATTTCCATAAGAAAAAAATTTGTGAAAATTGTCATATCTCACATGGGAATATTAAGTCCTCGTCTGAGGGCTAACTGAGCGCTGTTCAGGTTAAGCTTCTGTGTGAGTTTTTGTTTGTCCAGATTGTTGGCTTGTGTTACATTCCCATGGGGGAGATTTTTGGAGGGTGTTTCCAAGCAGCCAGTGCCCTGGGGCCTCAGGCCGTTCCCTGCGGTCCCCAGCCAGTGTGACCAGGCAGCTCGGTGTCAGACCAGTTGATGCTTGTGAACTTCCTGGGGTCCACCCAGCTGTGCTTAGGAGCTTAGGAGACCCTGTGGTGTTGGGAATGCGATTGAAGTGCCTGTTCATGCCAGGCCTGTGGCCTGAGCCCTGTACCAGCTCCCTGCCCTCCTGTGAATCTGCAGCTATGCCATGCCTCCTCCTGTCCCTGCTGGTTGTCCTAGTTCCTTAAGCCTAAGGATGCCCGTATCAGGGCTAGGCTGCTGAAGTCCTGTTTCCTCGGCCCTCTCAGCCCTGAGTACGTTAGGCTGCTGGTGGGGCAAGGGGTGGGACTCATACATTTCTCTCTTATTTGACCAGGGAACCCCCTTTCCCATCAGCCCCTCCTGTAGCTCTGTTGGCCCGTGCTGAGCTGGGGTACCCTCCCAGGCGCCCTTTCTTGGTCTCCATCCCTGTGTATTCTTTTTCCAGGTGGTGGAAGTGGGGCACTTCTGGGGCTATAGGATAGATGAGAAGAATGCGGAGACTCTGAAGAGGCTGGACGGCTGAGATAAACAGGCTCAAGCTGGCGCCCTTGGCCACTCACCCACACCCAGACTTGGTGTGTCTGGCCCCATTCACGGATTCCCATAAGGAGAGCTACTTCAGAGCTCAGGTCCTTTATGTATCTGGACATTCGGCTGAGGTACGCTTGCCATCACAAATCTTGCAAAGGGAAGTGAGACCAACTGATAAGCAGTTGTAGAAAACATTCTCGAACCTTCAGCAGAAACTTAAGTACAAATAATGACCCTTAGGAAAAGTAGCCAGCTGGCTTTCTTTCAGTGGCACCCCATGGCATTTGGGCCCAGGCCTGCAGGGGTGCCGTGAGGAGAGGGCTCCTGGCGGCTGGTGACTGGGCCACTCTCTGCCCAGGTGTTCTTCGTGGACTACGGGAACAGGGCGCATGTTGACCTGAACCTCCTGATGGAGATCCCCTGTCAGTTCCTTGAGCTTCCATTCCAGGTCAGATGGTCTCGCCTTCTCAGTGGGTGGGCAGGGCCAGGAAAGGAGTTTATTTAACCACATTAGCCATACTTAGCTTCTGGCTCTTTCCAAACACATTGATTGCTGTAGCTGCTCTACCAAAACAGTTGAGAGTAAGCTGTACAGGGCTCCAGAGCAGAAGTTTTACATTGGTGTTTTCTAGTACTAATTGTAAGCTTGTGTTGACACTGGATAAGAACTTAGATGGATTCGGAGACCTGCTCACACACCAGTGCAGCCTCTTCCCACTCGAATGGAAATGGTTGAAAAGCTTTTCTAAACCTTCTATCTTGGAGGGGCGGGCAGGGGCAGGCACGGAGGTGCTCAGGTGTTACTCCTGGCTTTGCACTCAGGAATCAACTACTGGAGATGCTCAGAAGCCCGTATGGGATGCCAGGGTTGGCCGCATACAAGGCGCATGCCCTGCACACTGCACTGTCACTCCAGCCCCTAAGCCTTTTTGTTGTTAAAATGTGACAATAGAATCTGGGGCTGGAGCTCAGCTGTGGAGCGCACACGAGTGAGCGAGCTCCAGCTTCCCTCTCGAAGTGCGTCTCAAAAGAGCAAAGCCTTTCCACTATGTCTAAAATTGTGTAATATTATTTGGGGGGAAAATAATAAAATAAAATTAAATCGAAAAAAAAGAGCAAAGCCTTTTAAAAATGTTCCTAGGAAATGCTCACTTACCCCCAGATTGTTTTCCCTGGGAATTTGTGAGTCTGCTGGTGCAGGTCGTGGGGGGGACCATTCCAGTGCTCTGTAGAGGACTCCATGACTTCACAGAACTACTCTGCTACGTTCTTCTGTTCATAGGCTTTGGAATTCAAGATCTGCAAAATGCGGCCATCTGCAAAGTCACTCGTGTGCGGTGAGCACTGGAGCAGCAGAGCCAGCCAGCGCTTCACCTCCCTGGTGCAGGGCTGCACGCTCCTGGTGAAGGTCTTTTCCGCCGTACACAGTGTGCTGCATGTGGATGTGTACCGCTGCTCGGGGCCAGGATGCCGTCAACATCCGGGACATCCTCATCAGGGAAGGCCACGCCGAGCTCGCTGAGGAGCCCTATGAGTCCAGAGTACGCCCTTTCTATGGGGGGTGGGGGTGAGTTTCCTCTGTCAGGACGTGGGTCAAATGCCAGATGGTTCTCTGTGTCCAGCACATGCACAGACATGCATACACACGTGTACATACAAACATGCACGCACACACATGCGTGCGCACACAAACGCCAGCTAAGGTCTGCGCCAGCTCAGGTGTCTCCTGCGTTTCTTCCAGGAGAATCAGGGTGTTGTCTTGGTTCAGCTCTTCTTAAAATGGTAGTTTATTTGAAAAGATTCTCTGGGGAGTGTCTTTTTCATGGATATGTCTCCCTAATGGAAGGAATCGGCAAAATACTTGAAATGTTTGATGACTTCTCCCCCCATTTGAAGATTATTTCTGAAGCTGTTTCCCTTGGTTTGAAGGGAGTCGGAGATGCCAAGACGCCTCTTCTCCGCTCTCTGCTGCTGCCGCTGCTCTTGGGCCACAGCCTGTGAACGCTAGAAATCGTGCCTTGCCCTTTGGGTCTGCTGCCTTGGCCCTGTTTGCCATTTGCTAGTGAAAGTAAATTGACTGAGCCTCCTACAGTGAATTTACTTAAAAAAAACAAAAGTTTTGAACTATACTTGGTCATTTTGTCTCCTCGCATTTTAATGTTCTGTAGATAGGCTAAAGCTAAAAATAAGGTCGTGACCATGAATTACTTTGGTGTTTTGACTGAAGTGTTTTTCTTTTTCTAAATTTATCTCATTACTTTTTATTTATTTATTTTAAATTTTATTATATCACCGTGAGATACACAATTACAAAACTGTTCACGATTGGGTGACTGAAGGGTTTTTTAATGCAATTTAATTGAGTAAATTGAACTTTTTATTACTTTTTTCAGCAAAGCCACGAAGTTCTCAAGGATCTCTTTTCCAAATCAGTAGAAACGGTGGCAGACATGTCTGTGCCCTCCCTGTGAAGGACGATGAGAAGTACCTGATCCGGATCTTGCTGGAGAGCTTTTCTGCCAATAAGCTGGGGGCACCCAACTGCAAGGTAGCTGGCAGGAGACGCTGCCCGCTCCGTCCTTTCTGTTCTGTCAGTCCCCATGATTCCCAGCACCACATCCTTGCCTGCGGCCCAGGGCCCCTTCCTGCAGCTCCCACCCCAGCCCTGCTCCGCTGGCCTATACACTGGCCTACACCGGCTCCCTGGCTCTGCTATTTTCTCTCCCTCAGATGAGATCGATCACTCTATCTGTCCTGGCTGACTTCACTCAGTATGATGCCCTCTACTACAGTCTCATTTCATGATGTCCTATTTTCTTTTAGCTGAGCAGTGTTCCATTGGCTAGACCATGGCTTTTCCCATTTTCCTGTCCTTGACTTAGTCTGAATAGTTCTGAAATTAATGGAAGAGCACAGTGTCTTTTGGAAAGTGTGTTTTGGGTCAGATGGCCAATAGGTACATGAAAAAAATGCTCTTTGGGAAATGTTGATCACAGCAACACTGAGATACTGCTCCACGTCCCATAAAGTAGGCTAGCACACATTAAGAAGAGCAGAAGCAACCGGTGCTGGTGCATATGCAGGAAAGAAAAAGACCCTTGTTCTGTTGCTGGCAGTGCCGACTGGTTCAGCATCTTTGGAGAACAAAAAGACTTCTCAGAAATCTGAGACTTGTCAGGGCCAGGGTGATAGCACAGCGGGAGGGCATTTTCCTTGCACAAGGCCAAGCCGGCTTCAATCCCTGGCATCCCATATGGTCCCCGAGCACTGCCAGAAGTAACCCCTGAGTATCGCAAGGTGTGACCCCAAAACAAAGCAAAAAAGAAACCTTCCCAGAGTGATGTGTATGCGGGCCGGGGCCAGGACAGTAAGGCTTGTGCGTGAGTGGACTCTGGAGATCTGGTGCCAAGCCTCACTCCTCCCACCAGGGAGAGCATGGAGTCGGCACAGCCCCTGCCAGAGGCTGGATATTGGGTAGCCGCGCTCTGCTCAGGGCTTCCAGCTGCCGAGGCAGGCAGTGTGTCTGCTGCAGTGCAAAGGAGACCCGCTAAAGCAGTGGCAGTAGTGTGAAGCCGGGTGGGCACTTGGCAGACTCTTAAAAATAAGAGTCCGAGGGGGCGGAGAGAGTAAGGGGGAGAATGCTCCCTTGCACATGGCCCCCTGGGTTTTATGGAACCCAGCATGGTACCCCATATGGTCCTGAGCCCACCAGGAGTGATCTCTAGGTGCAGAGACTAGAATAAGCCCTGAGCACTGATAGGCTGACCCTGGTTCTGTCCCCAGCACCTCCTATGGTCCCGCGCTAGGAGTGATCCTTGAGCTTTACTGGGCACGGCCCCAAAACCAAAACATAAATTCTGGGGAAGCAAGGGCTATGCCTCAGAGCTCGATCACAGGTCTTACGTTTGTAAGTTTGGGCCCCAGCAGTGGGAAAAAAGGAGTCAGTTGGATACTTGGACGCATTTCCCTGCTGGAGCTGGAAGGTGTTCCGTGGTGTAGCGCCTTCATTTCCAAGTCTGAGTTTGGATTATAGGAAAGTATGTTACATGGCCTCTTGCTTGCTGCTCACGCATCTGTTTGCACGTGCAGGCAGTTCTTCACGGGCCCTTCAACCCTACGAACTGAAGTGCCACAGTTTGACGAGAATATCCAAATTCAGGTATGGTTTCGTTACAAGGATTGAGGCTTGGACTCAAGGGAACTCGTCTCCTTGAGTGCTCCGCTTGCATGAAGGCTTCAGAGATGTCTGAGCTGCTTCTGCCACTCACTGATCACCCAGCAGAACTTTGCGCACCTCACAGTTCTGGGACAGTTGGAAGGTTCGGGAGGGAGCTGGTTTAGCTAGTGCCTCCCCCCAGTTCTGGCTGGCGAGGACCTTGATGCCCAGAACACTCTGAAAGCTGCTAGAAGGGCTATGAGCACACTAGCAAGGCCTGGAGGGTGGGCAGAGAGATCTGAGCACAGCCAGAGACTCAGGAGCCAGGTGCTCAGTGGGAGGGAGACGGGGCTGGGAGGGACTGTTTTAGTGTCTGTGCTTGGGCCTGTTGGCCTTGGTCTCAGAAGTGACTGGGTGAGAGGCAGAGGCCGGGAAACAGGGCGTGCACTGCCCACTGTGGAGACTGCTCTGCTTCATGTCACTGTCTCTCGGCAGCAGGGTTTTTACAGGCCTAGAGGACAGGGAGGCCGCCTGGGTTTGGAGGCCCAGCACTGTGGGCAAACTCATGGCTGGGCCGGGCCTCTGGCTTCTGCTGAGTCAGAGTAGCGGAGCCGCAACACCTTGCCCTGCTGAGACCGAGGAGGAGGGGAAAGGGGACGGGAGGGTGCCCGAGAGCTGAGGCCTCTGTCTGTGCTAGGACATGGGGGACAGCTGCAAGAGGGTGCATGAGGCAGCCTGGGGTCGGGCAGTACCCGTCTGGGCGTGGACTGTGATGTTAGGGGAGAGGTGGTGGAGGACGGGGACCCTCAGAAGGAAGGTGGAGAGAGATGGGGAGACGGCCAGATGAGGGAGGCCCCCAGGGGGCCTGGAAGCTCCACGGACACTGTGTCTGCTGGAGCTGGGCCTCCCTGGTGCGGTGACCTGGCCACTTCTCAGGTGTGTGTGGATTGAGAAGGAGAGCATCAACTCTGTCATCATCAGCGACTCCCCGAGAACCTGCACCAGAGGATGCTGGTGGCAGCTTCACTCTCCGTCAACGCCACGGGTGAGGGGTCTGCTTTCACATCCCCGGCCTTCCCCCAGCCCCACTGCTTGGCTGTGTGCACCCTCACTGTTCCCTCACTGCCCTGAGTGCACAGGGGCGGGGGTGTGACAGAGCTCTCGTCTTCCCTGGGGATGCAGGGAGCAGCAGTGGGGTCCTTGGTCACCCAAAGAGGATCCTGGGCGTATCCTGTTAGCCTCTTGAGGAGCCAGAGAGGAAGCAAGCCCAAGAGCTTTAAGCCCTCCCCGCTCTGAAAAGGGAGGGGCCCCTGGGCATGTCTGAGCACCGGTGTCAGACCCCAGCAGAGCCCGCTGTTTCGGCTTCCCACAGGGTCCACCATGCTGCTGAGAGAGACCTCGCTGATGCCGCACATCCCCGGCCTGCCCGCGCTCCTCAGCATGCTCTTTGCCCCTGTGATGGAGCTGAGGTAAGGCAGACTCCCTGCTCAAGCCTGCAGCTTGGTGCTCTAGTGGGCAGAGGACAGAAATTGGGAGCCAGGAGCAGGCTCAGTTCAAGGGTCATGATGCATCTGTGGCCATCTGTGGTGGGTGGGCCGGGGCCTCGGGCGTCCTAGTGTCGGTGTCAGGACACCGTCATCCCCTTTGGGAAATGCTTCACACACTGATTGGCAAGGAGCTGGAGGCACAGTAGGGCAGCTTTCTCGCAGCTGCCCTCACACGGTAGGCCACGTCCCTTCAAGTGGGGACACTTCACCTCACAGTCGCGAAGCCTTTCCTCCATCTCCCCTGTCGGTGTCAGCACCAGGGGGATATAAGTAGTGTCCTGTGATTCTTAGATTTCTGAGGACGACTTCTGTTAGAGAGTGTCAGGAAATAGGGAAATAAGTCAGAAGTATCTAAAACACTGCCTTTGTAGGAAAACCGCCTAACAGAAGGTTCTGCACAAACAGCACAGTGGTTCCCTCATCTTCCCAGTAGTGACCCGCCAGGAGTGTGTCAGTGAAAGCCGCGTCCAGCAGGACGGGAAGCAAAGCTTCTCCAAAAGGCTGCCAGTTTACCTGATCTTTGGTTTCTGGGTTTAGTGTTTGTTTGTTGAGTCAGTGGCAGCCATTTTTGAAGCACTGAAGGAAGAAGGTAATTGGTCGGGTCGACCCCCTTCGTTCAACACAAGTGGTCAGTTCCCTGCATTGACCTGGAAGTGCTCGCCACTGCTGTCAGTGCTCCCAGAGTGCCTCCCACCAGCTGATTCCCTCCCCCACTCTTTGCCTTGGTGGCCCTGCCCAGGAATAGCCCCAGGTGAGGCGATCCATCAGTTTGACTTCAATCGAAGCAGGGGTCCTCGGAATTGGAAGCTGAGGCCACTGTCTGTGAGACGGGAAGGGCCCTGACCTGCTTCCGCCCTGCTTGGCTGCAGTGGCCTTCTGTGAAGGAAGGCACTGGGTGTTCTCCCTGGGCTCCTGGGCTTCACCACTCCCCTCCCTGCAGTAGCTCAGTGGCACCACGCTGGGAGGAGGCCAGAGAACAAGCTCCTACCAGTACGGTTGAGCCCCAGGGTACCAGGGAGAAATGAAGCCCACGAGAACTGAAAGGGGCTCTTCGCTCTGTCACCATACTCATTCACGCTCCTTTTCCTGTGTGAGGCCCAGAGGGCACAGCTGCTCCCTGACCTCTGTCCTGCCAAGGAGACCCCTCAGGTGCTCTCCCGGGGCTTCCTCACAGCCTGGTGACTGTTTCGTGTCTGGAGAAGTTGGGTCACTTCACAAGCTGCCACAGAAGTCTCATCTCCTGACACCTGTCAGGGCCACAGTCCCCAGTCAAAGGTGTAGGATCAGAATCCCCCGTGCCTCAGAGAGTGGCAGCTTCCCTTGTGAGCTAGAAAAACATGCTGTGCCATTCCCAAGTCTCCCGTTTTGGCAAGATGCCATAGACCACTCGAGTGCACTTTGGGGCTCACATAGCCATCTCCCATCTGTTCACATGAAAAAGGTCATCTGTGGGATGAGGAGGAACGTCGGAGGCTTGGAGCACTCCCGGGCCTAAGGATTTCTCACTGAGAATGGTCCCAAGATCTTGAGCACTGCTGGGAAGACTGCCCCTCCCAACCTGTGTTGAAAGCCCGAGGTGACAGGAGAATGCGGCGGTGCCCTGTGCGGGCCTGGGAGTGAGCCCTCCACAGGCCTGTGCCCGCACTGACTGCCACAGAGCTCTGCCCGGCTCTGCAGATCCATCTCAGGAGAGGCCAGAGGGGTCCACCCTTCCTGCCCAGCAGTAGACCCTTCCTGGCACCTCCTCTGCCCCCATCCGGACGCGCTGTGCTTCCTGTGTGTGTCTAGAAAGGCACGTTACGGGAAGGAAATAGATTCCTGTGATCTCACGTTTCTCTGGGCTCATGGAGAGATTGAGGAAGCGAGCAAGCGATGCTCCCCGAGATTGAGGTGGGAGCAAAACAGGACTTGATTGTCTGGATTCTCCTCACTAGAGGGGTGCTTCCTGGGCGGAGGAGTGGCCAGGGACGCTTCACTCCTCAGACTCCTGCTGCCCATACTTCTGTTCCGGGAGGGCCCAGTAGGAAAGGAAACGTCATTAACACTGCCAGCGACTGTGTTTAAAGAGACATTGTGATTATATTGTAACGCAGATGTTAGCACTGCCAGTTCACTTCCCGCCCTGCTTCTGCTTTGCTCAGCTCGGTGAAGTGTGGATGTGGAGGTGCATGGATGTGTCGCTTGAGGACTAACTTTTGTTTGGGTCTGTTAGGGGTTTGGGGGCAGTTGGTGGCTTTTCTTGGGTTTGCTTTATTTTGAGGCCATAGCCAGTGGTGCTCAGGGGTTATTCCTGGCTCCGCACTCAGGGGTCACTTCTGATGGTGCTTGGGGGACCATATGGGATGGTGGGGGATTGAACCTGAGTTGGCCACGCGAAAGGCAAATTATCCTCCCTGCTGTATCATCTCTGACCCCTTCAGAACACTTGTCCATTCAGTTTCTTCTAAATCCTGATTGATCTAGAGAAGGGGAGAGAGGCCCAGGTAGCTACATTCAGAACTAGCAAAAGATGTTACAAAGTACCTGGCAGTAGTATCTGCTCCTTGGCTTGCTGTGTTTCTGTGGAGCCGGTCATGGGTGCAGGCCAGCACTGGGGTTTGGACGAAGCGGGTGTGTGAGGAGTGCGGGTGAGGGCAGACTCGCTCTGGAGGGCGAGAGGCAGGCCAAGACTGAAGCCCGGTGGGAAAATACCCAGGGGACATTCACATTTCGGGGTGCATTGGAACTTGGAAAGTGCCAGATGCTGTGTGCAAAGTCGCAGGTGTTGGTGGAAGATTGCCGAGCCCTGGCACATGTAGTGCAGAGGGTATGTGTAGGGCATGGTCACCCGAAGAGTGGTCTGGGGCAAGGCCTGTCTCCAGAAGCCCTCTGTCAGGCTCCGGGCATTCAGAGTCGGTGCCCAGCCTGTTCCCCAGGAGTCATACTGATGTGCCTTATGTATAGGAGCCCCAGGTTTGACCTCTGACACCAGAGGGCCGTCCACATGCCACAGGTGTTGGTGCCAGAACAAAATGGATGAAACTGGTGGGAAGGAATCTGAGGCAGAGAAACACCCTGAAATGGAATAGCCTGACCTCCATGGCTAAGAGTGAGGGTGCCCGTGGAGGAGACACCCTGAAATGGAATAGCCTGACCTCCATGGCTAAGAGTGAGGGTGCCCGTGGAGGAGACACCCTGAAATGGAATAGCCTGACCTCCATGGCTGAGAGTGAAGGTGCCCGCGTGGAGGAGACGCCCTGAAATGGAATAGCCTGACCTCCATGGCTGAGAGTGAAGGTGCCCGCGTGGAGGAGACGCCCTGAAATGGAATAGCCTGACCTCCATGGCTGAGAGTCAGGGTGCCCGCATGGAGGAGACGCCCTGAAATGGAATAGCCTGACCTCCATGGCTGAGAGTCAGGGTGCCCGCGGAGGAGACGCCCTGAAATGGAATAGCCTGACCTCCATGGCTGAGAGTCAGGGTGCCCGCGTGGAGGAGACACCCTGAAATGGAATAGCCTGACCTCCATGGCTGAGAGTGAAGGTGCCCGTGGAGGAGACGCCCTGAAATGGAATAGCCTGACCTCCATGGCTGAGAGTGAAGGTGCCCGCGTGGAGGAGACGCCCTGAAATGGAATAGCCTGACCTCCATGGCTGAGAGTCAGGGTGCCCGCATGGAGGAGACGCCCTGAAATGGAATAGCCTGACCTCCATGGCTGAGAGTCAGGGTGCCCGCGTGGAGGAGACGCCCTGAAATGGAATAGCCTGACCTCCATGGCTGAGAGTCAGGGTGCCCGCGTGGAGGAGACACCCTGAAATGGAATAGCCTGACCTCCATGACTGAGAGTGAAGGTGCCTGCATGGAGGAGACACCCTGAAATGGAATAGCCTGACCTCCATGGCTGAGAGTCAGGGTGCCCGCGTGGAGGAGACACCCTGAAATGGAATGGCCTGACCTCCGGGCTGAGAGTCAGGGTGCCCGCTTGGGCTAGGGAGATTCGCTTTTCTCACTAGTGTGGCAGTGGGCGGAGAAACACCTGAGCAAAATAGCTGGGCATGATGGTCGAGTTTCAGGGGCATTGTGGGGAGGTTCATTACAGGTTTGTTTATTGTGAAAACGGTGCTTGTACAATCTTGGCAATGTGACTTTCAAAGCGGTGTCTTTTTTCCCAGGGTGGATCGGGCTGGGAAGTGCTACACCGGTGTCCTCTGTGGGCTGGGGTGGAATCCCACCACAGGGGCTCCCATTCTGCCTGAGCACGACATCGAGTTGGCATTTGACGTTCAGTTCACTGTGGAGGACATCGTGGAGGTGAGCAAAGCTGAGCTGGAGGGGGCAGACTGACCAGAGTGCCGTGTGTGCTGGCGGTCACTGCCCGGCGGGGCAGGAGACTCAAGGCACTGCCCACAGCTTGCCGTGAAGAAACCTGTCCTGTGGGTTAGCTGGCCCATGACTGCTGTCAGAGCGGAGACGGCTCAAGCATGTATGTGGTCAGGACTTGATCTTGACATGTGCGCATTTCACTATATCACTGTCTTCCCGTTCATCATCGATTTGCTCGAGTGGGCACCAGTAACATCTCCATATGTCCTGTCTCATGGTAGTAGAGCCCAAGGGCACCTGCTTGCTCCAGGAACATAAAGAGCCTCAAACCATTCCGTCAGGTCATGGGAATGAGGTCTATAATAATTACTGGTATTTGGCATATCAAATACAACACGGGTAGCTTGCCAGGCTCTGCCGTGCGGGTAGCATACTCTTGTAGTCATCTCTAAATCCAGCATTTATTGATGAACCGCACTGCTACAAGTGGCCGTGCAAGCCGGGCTGTGATAGGCTGGTCTGCTGGGTGGAGTTCTGATGAGGGAAGTCCGGATGTGGAAAATGGAGGCCCTCATGGAGTGGGGGGTCGTCTGACTTGCTGCGAGGCTCTGCTGGGGTGTCAGGCCAGGGCTAGAACCCACCATCCCCTCCCGGGCGCCTCGTGAGTGGCTGGGCACAGGGAGAGTCAGTAGCAGCTCTGCCCCATGTCTGTGAGTCTCTGCGCGTGTGTAAGTACTCTCAAATGGTAACAGTGCCTGGCAGTCAGGGCTCATCTCGTGTCATGAGGGGGACGCAGAGCTCCCCCTGCACACCCTGGATGGTGGCACCACGTAGGATCTCACTCAGTGCGGCCGGGAGTGGAGCTGCTTATGGGGGAGACGCGCTCTTAGACGTCAGCACCGTGAGCAGCCTGCCTCAGTGTCTGTCTGAGAGACTGGAAACTGACATCTGCAGGAAACCTGCATGTGATTGTCGGGGCAGTTTCTCCCAGAATGGCTGAAAGCTGGGAGCAGGCCACGGAGCTGGTTGCAAGGAGCTGGTTGTGAGCCCAGGCCCCGCCTCACGTGCTGTGTAGGGTGGCTCCAAAGCACTGAGCACCCCTGGGTCACTTGTCTTCCCGTTGTTCATCAATTTGCTTGAGCAGGTGCCAGTAACATCTCCATTCATTGGAAATGAGATCCATTATTGTCCTGTTTTTGGCGTATCGAATATACCACGGTAGCTGCCAGGCTCTGCTGTGGCTCTGGGTTCATCCCAGGGGCCCAGTCTTTTCCTATGTCAGACCGCCCACCATCCAGGGCCCACGGGCAGAGCCCTGGGTGTAAACAAGCCTGTCTCCTGTCTGCCACCTGCCAACACAGCTGGGCACTGCAGCCACACCTGCAACACCTCGAGGGGCAGGAGATGCCCCTGGCTATGACCCAGAAACCCGAGAAGCTGGGAGCCACCACAGCATGCTGTGGCAGGAGGATGGGTCCGCTGGCTAAGTGACATAGCAGACGGCTGTTAGCGCAAGCAACTGATTGTGTGAGGGGCTCTCCTTGCAGTGGGTCAAGCGCAGAATTGAGTGTCATGGGGGATATTCTGGAAAGATACGCTGGGGACAGAAGGTTCGGGTGCTGGACTGAAAAGGGACAGCAGGGACTTGAGCATGGAAGCCTGTCTGCCAAAACCCCGTAATTATTCATGCATGGAAGTGGGGGAGCGTTGAATGTGTGTGACTGAACCCCTCCCCAGGATTCCAGAGTGATGATGTTGAAAGAGCGGGGATGCCTTCCACTCTGGAGCCATGCTCTGACCGGAGGCTTCGGGCAGCCCTGTACTGTTCTGCGTGGCAGAGTGTCCTCCCTGGTAGATGGGTTAGGGGTTGGGGCCAGGGCAGAGCAGGAGAGGACAGCCATGAGCCCCACAGCGCAGGGCAGCCTCTCAGCCAGAGCACATGGGCACTGACCGCTGTGGCTTTCCAGTCAGTGCGACCTGAGTGCCTTGGAGAAATGGCAGTTTCTGGGTCTATCCAGGGAGAGCCGGCTTGAGCCGGGCAGCACCAGGAGGGAAGGACGTCCTCAGCAGTGGAGGGGCTGTTGTAGAACCCAGAGGGAAAGACTCGTCTGCCACCCAGTGTCTGTAGGCTCCGCTCTGTGGGCCGATTCCTGCTGTCGTGGCAAAGCCCTTGCGGGCTGGGGGGCCAGGGAGAGGCTTCCCAGGGCAAGAGCCAGAGCCTTCCCACCATGGGTCATGGCCAGCACCCCAGTGACCCCCAGGGAAGATCAGGGCACCCCACTGGCATAGGCCCCAGCCTCCAACCATCACCCACCTAGGGAGATTAGAAACATGACGACAGCCCATGTGGTCCCTCACAGAACAGCAGCCCAAGGGGGTTTGAACCGTGCGTCCTCATGCCTCAGCACTAACAGAACAATGGACTTAAGCCACAAAGTCTGGACCTTTCTTGCTGCCTTCTCAGTTTGGGAGCCGCACCTGTGGTGTGAGGCTACTCCTAGCCTGGTGCTCAGGAGTTGCTCCTGGTGGGCCCAGGCATCATGCAGTGCCGAGGGCAAAGTCCAGGTTTCCCACGTGCAAAAACATGTGCTCGCCCCCATTGAGCACATCCCTAGCCCCCTGCTGGGGTTTAATCCTTTTCTTACCAGCACTGCTTCCTGTGATAGTGGTAATTTGTTTCTTAATAACTCATTCCTGAAACCATATTGGCAGCAGTCAGAATATGGCGTGATGAAGGAGTATTGTTGTCTCTTTACAGATCAATATTCTCAGGGCTGCTATTAACAAGTTGGTATGTGATGGGCCAAATGGATCCAAATACTTGGGGCCAGAAAGAGTCGCACAGTTGCAGGACAACGCACGCCGGAAGCTCCTAGGGTAAGTGGTGCAGTGACCTGGGCTGTGGAGGCTGTGCTGATGGAAGGACAGGAGCAAAGGCTGATTCTCCACAGAGCGGGAGCAGCACCTCAGAGCTCCCAGAATACAGGCTACAGCCACCACTGGCTCTTAGTCACCTCAGATGCAGGTGGTACAGGCCACACATGTGAGAGATTTAAGGAAACCACAGGGGGGCCAGGGACTGCAGGCTGGGCCTGGCCTGGCCTCCCTCTTTGCTCCACTGTCTGTTGGCCAGATCCAGCCAGAATCCCATGGGCAGGTGCCTCATGAGCCCAAGAGAGCAAGCCACAATGGAGAGTGGCCAATAGCGGTGGAGCTTATCTGTGGTCCTCTCCTGAGCTGGTCTAAGATGTGTCCTGACTGGCTAGGAACTGACCAGGGTCACACAGGGCAATGGCTGTCCTTAGCCTCCAGGTGCACTCTGGACAGATGGCTGGGGAGACAGCTCAGCGTCTGGAGCATGTGCTTTACATGCCGGAGCCCTGGGCTTGGTCCCCAATGCCATATGGTCCCAGTACCATATGGTCCCATAGCCCTGAGCCAGACAGTCACCTCCAAGTACAGTTGGGTGGGCCCACCTCCCCAAAGAAAACACTGAATTGAGGTGGTTGCAAAGGCTGTAAGTCCACTAATGTGATTGCATTCTGTACTTAATTCTGATTTGTTTTATGGTATAGAAATGAAACCTTACTAAGCCAGTTCAGAAATGACTTGTGTCCTCTGTTAATAACTCCTCTGCCCACCTTCCCCGGGAAGCCACAGTGCATGGCTCTAGGGCTTGCCATCTCTGCACACGGAAAGAATCAGATTTGCTTGTTTGGCCACACCCAGTGATACTTGGGAGTTACTCCTGGCTCTGCACTTAGGAATCATTCCTGGCCTTGGTTGGGGGACCCTTTGGGATGCTGGGATCAGACCCAGTGAGCCTTGTGCAAGGCAAGTGCCCCAGCCCCCATGTTTGCTTGTTTCAAATCAGACCTTCTCATCTCTTGTGAATTTTTGAGGTTCATGTTGCAAGTTTGTTCCTCGTAAGTGCTGGATAATCCCCATCTTGCTCTGATCTATTCAGTGCTTGCTGAAATATCTGGACTGTGGTCATAGTTTGGCTGCCATGACTGTCACCGAGGTAGCTGTGCGGATGTGACCTTCCTTTCCCTAGATTAAAGATGCAAGGGTTGTGGCATGATTTGGTCTAGGAGATGGAGATGTGTGACCCCTTGGAAAGCTGCCCCAAGCCTCCTTATTGAGCCGATGGCTGACAGTGTGACATGTGTGGACAGTTCCTCAACTCAGATTAACTAGGTGGGAGGCAGTTCTGAGATTCACCACACTGGTGCTGTAGCGCCTGAACCTTATGGTCACCCCTCCCTAAGTGGGAGCTGCTTTCTTCCCACTGCAGTCTGCAGAAACAGGCTTTCATGAAGCCTAGGTTTCCATTATTGCTTCCTCTTCACGTTTCCTGTGAATGCTGCCAGCTACCTTATGTGTGTGTGAGCCTCACCACTGTAAATTAGCCTGTCTTCTACAGAAGTCTTTCTTGTGTATACTTGTTTGACCAATTAACTACTTCTGCAGTTTGATTGCTGTGTTGTTCCTAGTTAGTTTCAAGAAGCTAGAATCCCTAAAAATGAAAAATAAAATGGTCAAACTCCAAAAGCCCCAAATTATGCTTTTAATATTTAACATACCAGTAAAATACTTTTCCTTTTTTAATTTCAGTTTGTTCTGTCAGTTGAAACCAAGAGAGAGAATTGTTCCAAAGTGGTATGAAAGGCCGTGCGAGTGGAATCAGGTGAGTGAGACCCAGGCCCCAGTGCGTGTCCCATCAGGGTTCATATCCCTCAGGAGGGCTGACATGGGTCACAGGATGGGAGAAGGTACCAGGACGAAAGGAGATAGACAGAGGTCGAGAGTAGTCCAGAGACTGTTGGGGTCTTGGCAAGAAAGGCAGAGTCCAGGCCAGCCGCATTGCCCCGTGGATAACAGCAGGCATGAGTGTCGGATTCACCTCGTGGGACTTTGTTGCATGATCAGCTTGGCTCCTGCAGCAGTATCTGGTGTTCATAGCAGACATTCATTTTCTCATAGTTTGGAGGCAAGAGCTTGAGCTGTCAACCATGCGGACTTAAAAAATCCTTGACTGGGGCGCCAAGCGACAGTACAGTCAGTAGGGTGCTTTCCTATGGGCTTGTTCCCTGAGCCCACCAGGAGTGATCCCTGAGAGCAGAGCCAGAAGTAAACCCCGAGCCCACCAGGAGTGATCCCTGAGAGCAGAGCCAGAAGTAAACCCTGGGCCCACCAGGAGTGATCCCTGAGAGCAGAGCCAGAAGTAAACCCTGAGCCCACCAGGAGTGATCCCTGAGAGCAGAGCCAGAAGTAAACCCTGAGCCCACCAGGTGTGCTTCCCCCACCCCCGCCCCCATCAAAGTTCCTGTCAGTTCTGTTGATCCAGGTGACTTTCGAAACACTGGCTAGCTTCATAGTTTTTTACATAATTGCTTTTGGTACAATTCAAAGATATTTCACTTGGTTAGGGGCTAGAGTGATAGTACAGCAGTAAGGGTGCTTGCCTTGCATGCCAAGCTGCCGACCCAAGTTCAATCCTCAGCATCACATAAGGTCCTCTGAGCACCACCAGAAGTAATTCTGAATGTAGAGCCAGGAGTAACCCTGAGCATTGCTAGGTGAGGCCCCAAAACAAAAATCAAAAATGTTTCAACTCGTTAAAATTAAACTGTTTTTCTGTTTCTTTGTTACGGCCGCACTTGAAAATGGGTCCAGAGGTGTCAGGCGGGAGCATGAGCATGACTGTTGACCCCTGAATAAATACAGATTTGGGTGCTTGTGTACACCTGGACTTGAATTTTATTGTAAACGCACAACAGATTAGGGTTTGATGAGCCTACTCAGTACTGTTACGTTATAAGGAACTTTTTTCTCTTTATTTTTTTGGGGGGGGTCACACCCTGTAGTTCTTGGAACTTGCTCCTAGCTCTGCTCTTGGGGGACCATAACCCAGGATCTAACCCAAGTTGGCTGCATGCAAGACAAGAGGCCCTACTATTTCTCTGACCCCACTGATGATTTTCTTAATAGCATCTTCCTTTTTGTAGCAGAGAGTATTTTAACGATCACTTCTCACTTGTATCACTTGTCTTCCCATTTATCATTGATTTGCTCGAGTGGGCACCAGTAACATCTCCATACGTCCTGTCACATGCTAGTGTAGCCCAAGAGCATCTGTTAGCTCCAGAATCTGCAGAGCATTTGACTGCAGATTCTAACGATATAGTATATAATACATGTCACATACCTCACATGTTAATTTGCTAATTTGTCATCAGTATAGTATAGTATATATTTGCTAATATATCATCAGTAAAGCTCTGGGCAGCAGGAAGCCATTAATAAAGTTTGTGGGCTTGGCCGAAAAATTGGGACCAGGGGGATCACTTAAATTGCTAGGGCATATCTGGTGCATTCAGGATATCTGAGTTCAATCCCTGACACTACATGGTCCCCTGAGTACTGTTGGGAGCCATCTGAGCACTGAGCTGGAAGATGCACTGATGCACTTCTGGATGTAGCCCCAAAACCAAATCAGTTAGATGTGGCTTTTGACATCAAGGGGTCAACCCCTCTCAGCCCACAGTGTTCAGGGTAAGCTGCATCCTGAACTGACTGATCTTAGGGTTGGGGCAGATGCCACATTAGTGAAGATGGACGAGCTTGTCCTGAGTGCTGTGAGGAGGGAGTGTTCTGGAACTCCGTTTTGGATACCTGAAAGAGTTCTGGTTTTTGTTTTCTTTTTCACTTCTTGGGTCACACTCAGTGATGCTCAAGGGTTACTCCTGGCTCCGCACACAGGAATTACTCCTGGTTCTGCACTTAGGAGTTACTCCTGGCGGTGCTCGGGAACCACAGGGGATGCCAGGGAGGGAACCCAGTTTAGCTGCATGCAAGGCAAACGCCCTCCCCACTGTGCTCCTGTACTCTCACTTCAGCCCCTGAAAGAGTTGTTGCCGGCACACCCATCAGTGTGTGGGCTCTTGGCTTTGCTTCATGCCTGCAGATGCTCATCTCGGGCACTGCTGCTTTTGTCTGCCCTTCAGGTTGATCCCAGACTGGTCATGGAGCAGGCTGAGCCAGAGAGCGCCCGAGGCAAGACCACTTTCCTCTACCAGCTCCACAAGCTGGTGGTTCTCAGTGCCTAGAGGCCACACGGGGCATTAGGCGTGCCCTGTGCATGGTGGTGTCTCTGCATCCGAGCGTCCAGTCTTTGCCCACCGCGTCCCCAGGTCTTCCCCGTCTGGCTCCTTTTCCCTTGGGTAGTAGTGGAGAGAGGAGTGTTTCTCTTCCCAGGGAAAGATGGGAAGGTCTTTCCTAGAAACAGAAAATCACTATATGTAACATTGCGAAAATTGTTCTGAAAGAAAAATGTGTTGGGGAAAAAAGAACTGTGTTTTGCTTTAAATTTATTAAGGTACATATAACTAATCTTACATGTAAGGTTCCAGAATGTTCTTGTATGTTTCATTAACAGCAATTTAAGCTTGGGTAAAGGAGAAACTAGACTCTTCATTACCACACAAGTGTGTGAGAAACCAGGTGGCGTTTTCTTTTTTTATTCCCACGAGGGGGTATATCTCATTTTGGTTAAACTAACTTCAGTTTTGTATATTTTAGATTTTTACTTGTTAAAATTCTTAGTCCACATTTTGGAAATCTGAGAGATTATGTACTTGGTAACTGGTACAACTGTGTTAAAACAATAAAAGCATGAGACTGAGCTTCTGTTTCTTGCCAGTTTTTAATCTGAGGAGGCAGGCATGTATTTTAAGAAATTCAAATGGGGGCTGCAGCAACAATACAGTGGATTGACCACTGACCACTTGACTTGCACGTGGCCTACCAGGGTTTGATCCCTGGCACCCCATATGGTCCCCCAAATCCCGCCAGGAGTGGTCGCAGAGCACAGAGCCAGCAGTAGGCCCTCAGCACTGCTGGGTGTGACAGCCCCCAAAAAAGAAGAAATTCAAATTTGTGAAACCTACAGAGGAATGGAGACCTCCTCTAGAAGGTCTTCCCGTTCCCGTCAGGACAGCCTGGGACTGGTAGGGGCGTATGCGAAGCACTTCCCAGAGATGGTGCTGGGAGGCTGCGTAGGCCAGCGAGCTCCTCCTGTCTGATGGATCACGCTTGGGTATCTTTCTCCTGTCAGTGGGGCGCCTTTCCATTTGGGGCCCTGTTTCCTCCTCCCGTGCAGACGTGTTTGACGTAGCCCCATTTGTTTACCTCTGCTTCTGTGTAGTCACTGCAGTCGTTTGCTGGGCTCTGCAGACGGTGTCTTACAGAGTTCTGCCAGCAGATCTAGTAGGCAGAGAAGTGACCTCTGTGTGTGCGGAGACCATGCATGCTCTGGTCTCCCAGGACTTTCCTTGCCCGGCTTCCTGCCCCTACCCGCCTTAGCACAGCTGTGGGCTTACCTTGGGCCTCTCAGTTCTTTACCAGTGATCTGAGTCCATGCTCGTGTGTGATTTTATTGATGCTACATGGTGCCAGTGTCCCTAGTGATTTCTCATGGGGACATTATAATCATTTCCAGCCTTGCTCTTAGTTCAGTGTCACAGCCAATGCCAGTGGGCATCTGTGTCACATGTTATGGAGGGCACTTGGGAAGAATGTTGTATGAAGCCAGAAAGGATCAGTGAGTCTCCAGAGATGAGCCTTGCAAGCAGACAGTAGCACTGGACCCCACTGCCTGCCGAGTGAGCAGGCTTGCACCTGTGAGTCTGACCTTCTGGAAATACACAGACATGTTTCCCCTCAAAGGAGTTACACAGCACTCAGCCTTGATTTCTCCTCTAGCCTGCACATTCCTTATCTTTTTTTTTTCTTTTTTGGGTCACACCTGGCGATACTCAGGGGTTACTCCTGGCTCTTTGCTCAGGAATTACTCATGGTGGTGCTCGGGGGACCATATGGGATGCTGGGGATCGAACCCATGCCGGCATAGGCCGGCCGTGTAAGGCAAATGCCCTACCCGCTGGGCTATCGCTCGGCCCCCTCCTTATCTATTTTAAACTTTAAGCCTTTGTGTAACCAGGCTGAGGAATGTGGGCAGTGAGCTATGTGAAAGCTCACATGTACATTTTTTGAGGGGGTCTGTATCCATGGTTTCTTTGTTTTTTTGGAAGTGACATCAGTCTGCAACTATCACTTGATCACTTGAATCCCGTTATTCATCCGATTTGCTCAAGCGGGCACCAGTAACATTTCCATTGGACCCTATCACGTGCCAATGTAGCCCAATGGCATCTGGTTGATTCAGGAATACGAAGAGCCTCAAATCGTTCCTTCAGGGACTTTACAAGGAAGTCTGACCATCTTGTAGGTGGGCGGCCACGTGATCTTTTGACATCCCGTGGGATCCAGTCGGTAACGGCTCTAGTCCAGCAGTTGTCTCCAAATCACATTACATGTCCAGCCCATCTGATTTTCGTTGCCTTGGCAAACGAGACAGCATCCCTGATTCTGGAATAGCGACGGAGGTCAGAACTCCGATTCCTTCTCTCACTTGAGTGAGGCGTGATATTCCAAGCATAGCTCTTTCAATTCCTCTCTGGGAGACCCGAATAGCATTCTCATCGTGCTTTCGTAGGGCCCAGGTCTCTGAGGCGTATGTTAATGCAGGCAGAACAGTGGAGTCAAAGAGATGTACCCAGAGCTGGAGGTTCTTTATCCTTTTAGCTATTTCTTCGATGCCTTTGAAGGCATTCCATGCCGCTCTCTTCCTCCTGCACAGCTCAGGTTTTAGGTCGTTCATCATATTGACTTCTCGACCTAGGTACACATAACTGCTGCATTCAGAGATGTTTGTTCCATTGAGAGTGAATGGGGCCTCTGGAACTAGTTCATTTTTATAAACATGGTTTTCTTTAGATTCAGCTGTAGACCTATCTTTCCACATTCTCGGTCAAAGTCAGCCAGCATTTGTGCTGCTTGGCTAATGTTTGGTGTTATTAAAATGATGTCATCAGCAAAGTGGAGGTGGTATAGTTGCCGACCATCTTATCTTCACTCCCATTCCTTCCCATTCTAATTGTTGCATGATGTTCTCGAGGGTGGATCTGAAGAGTTTTGGTGAAATGGTATCACCCCTGTCGAACCCCTCTTTTGACATTAACGATCACTTCTTTATAGAATGGTGAGATCCTGGTGGTGAATCCGTAATACAGCTCAAGAAGTATCTTGATGTATTGGGTTTGAACACCCTGTTTGGCTAGGGCTTCGATGACCGCTTCAGTCTCCACAGAATCAAAGGCTTTCTGTAAATCAATGAATGTGAGACAGAGCGGCATCTTGTACTCCCTACAAACCTCAATGAGCTTGGTTACTGTGTGGATATGGTCGATTGTGCTGAATCCTTTTCGGAAGCCGGGCTTGCTTGCATGGTTGTCCTTCATCTAGTGTTCTGCCAATCCTGTTCAGGATGACTCGTGTAAACAGGTTGTAGATGACGGACAACAGGCAGATGGGGCGATAGTTGCCGATGTCGTGAATGTCTCCCTTCTTGAACAGTAGAACTGTCCTGCTGGTTTTCCATTGGGAGGGCACCTTGCATTCGGACAGGTAGCGTGTGAAGAGCCGAGCTAGTGTATTGATGAGTACGGACGGCAGATTCTTCAGGTGTTCAGGTCTGACTTTGTCTGGGCCTGGTGCTGTTGATCCAACAGGGCTTTGGAGGGCAGTCATCTTGGTCTTATACTTGGCGAAGGACAGGTGGGCAGTGCGAATGCTTTTCCCGGCTTCTGCTGCATCTTCTAGTATTTCTGCTCTTCTGTCTTTGAGGTCTTCTTTTATCGCTCTCTGCACCGTATAGCAAGCTTGGACGTTAGCATTTGGTCTTCTGAGGCTCGCGCCTTGCCACGTTGGCGAATGAGCTCAAGAGTTTCTGAAGACAAGCGTCCTTTTGTGTCTTTCTCTCGGCATTCTTCGCACAATCATGGAGGTGCTGAACCAGTCGGTTGTATTCTTCATCGATGTTGTCAATAATGGTATCTTCCCATGTTGCTGCAATGGTGCCATATTTGGCACCAACTGGTTCCCAGTTGGTGGTCGTTCTGGGAGTTCTCTTCTTAAACTTTGCAGCTTTTTCTCCCCATTGCGGGAAGTAGAATTTTTCACGAAGGAGACAGTGGTCCGATCCTGTTTGGAATTTGGGGACGACAGCAACATCGGTCAGACAAAACTGTCGATTGAAGATGATGTGGTTAATTTCATTGTGGAACTGTCCGCCAGGAGATTCCCATGTCCAATGTTTTGCTTCAGCCTTCTTGAACTGTGAGTTCCCATGAATGGTCTTGGCGGACATGATGAACTCAGATAGTTTCTCACCCTGTTCGTTCCATTCTAGTCCATAGGTCCCGATGTGGAGTTCTTCAGCCGATCTTCTTGGTCCTATCTTGGCATTAAAATCACCGACTATTGGGCCGGAGCGATAGCCCAGCGGGTAGGGGCGTTTGCCTTGCAGGCGGCCGGCTCATGCCGGCCCGGTTCGATCCCCGGCATCCCATATGGTCCCCCCGAGCACCGCCAGGAGTAATTCCTGAGTGCAGAGCCAGGAGTAACCCCTGAGCATTGCCGGGTGTGACCCAAAAAAGCAAAAAAAAAAAAATCACCGACTATGATCTTGTAGAAGGTGTGATCTTTTTTATAGAACTCCCTTCAATTCCATGTAGAATTTCTCAATTTCATCTTCTTTGTATGTGGATGTTGGTGCGTAGACAATGAAGATAGAAATCGCTGTCAATGGGCCACATCTCTCAAGTGTAATCGTCCTATCCAGTTTGTTAGGCATTCAAATGAATCAATGTTGACAGCCATGTTCGTGTTGACAAGGACACCAATGCCACCGACGCCTCTTTCATCGCATGTTCCAAGGAACAATTCTTCTCCGGTGTCAAATACAGCATGATGCGACTGACACCTCCTCGTCTCAGTCAGACCAATGGTGTCGTACTTGATCTTTTGTGCTTGCACCATCAGATCCTCAATATATGCTTCCAATGCCAGCGTACGTGCTTTGAAAGTACAGACAGTCATTTTAGTCCTGCGTTTTGGCAGCCTAGGATGGCCGTGAAATTTTATCAGGCACTGCTTGTTCACCTTTCTTACTGCTGCCATATTAAGGGCTCTTTTTGGGGTCAGGAAAATAAACATTTCTGTTACTGGATTTGGCATATTGAACACGCATTGGACAGCTTGCCAGGCTCTGCCATGTGGGCGCTATATTCTCATTACTTTGTGGGGCTCTCTCAGAGGGGTGGGTAGAATATTTACGGTAATTTGGAGGTAAATTGAAGAGCGCTGCGCCGCTCAACAGGGAAAGCTGGTTTCTGCTCTGCTGGGTGTATCTGTGTCTCTGTAACTATACATGGAGAAACTTCATGAATACTTTTTATTCATGTATAGTTACAGATTCATGTACAGTATCTGTAACTATACATGAATAAAAAGAGACCATGTTCTGTTGCTCGGGGCCAGTGCTCTAGCAAGAGCTGTGGTCCTCCGTGCTCTTCCATTCTACTCTCAAAGTCTTGTCTCTGCGCCTCCGACTGCCTTAGTAGCTACTTTTAACATCAACAGAAGTACCAGCGAATAGGTGTTCCCACTTGCTCGCACTAAGGTGCTGCTAGTTGCTCGGCATCCAAAGCAGTGTGACCGAAGGGTGCTTTCTTTCCCTCTGCCCGCACTAGGTTTGCCAAGGCTGGGAAATCTGGGCTTGGCAATTTTTGACCGTTCTGTCAGGTTAGTCATAGCACTTCGAGTTTCTCCACACCCGAGGCCGAGCCACTGCATTCACGTGTAGGAGCCCTGAGTTTCTTGCAGGACAGCTCTGTCTCCTGACGTCTCTGGGCCTTATCATGGTTTTGTGTCTGGTACTGTCCTAAGGTGTGGGATGCCCTCGACCACCCGCAGTGAAGAAACGACCACAACAGGATTCTTCTTAGAACACGCTTTACTGGAGCTCCTGAAGTTTGAAACTTAAAATGGCGAAAGGACCCCGACCCTCTGCGCAAGCTGCCCTTTATACAGCGCTGGTCGGCATGTCCGTTTCCCATTGGCTGGCGCAAATGGTGCGGGTCGACGTGTCCACTTCCCATTGGCCGGCGCAGGTTGTGCGAGCTCATATGAGCTCATATGAGCTCGTACGAGCTGATGAAACATGCCCCTAATTGGACAAAGCCCAAATTCACACCACGCCAGGGGACCCTGCACATGCGCGGGACACAGGACCCTGCGCATGCATGAAACACAGGGAGGGGAAGGCAACGTGGCAGTGGGCGGAGTCAGTAACGGCTAAAGAGGCCCCCCGTGCTAGGCAAAATAACTTCTAGCACAAAATGGCGCCCAACATCTCCCCCTTTTTTGTCTTTATAAAAGACACCTAGGCATCTACCTGATCAAGGCCAATACTTCTTCAGCACCAGCCAGTCGAGGGTAGTTGCCTGGAGAAAGAGACAACAGCGTTACACCTTTCCTTGTGCAATGGCTCTAAGCCTAAGGAGTGCAAAGACTGTAACGTGCTATTGAACATGTCTTACAGGGTGCAATGGCAACAAGACCTCCTGGTGCCAAGACCATGTTCAAAGATCTCTCTTGAGGCTCGTAAGCCAAACCTGGGGAGATGCGCCTTGCTCCAAGGCTGCCATGGCCTGTATGATTACAGCTTTATCCTGGGCATGACGTGCTCTAAGTTTGCATAACAGCCAGAGGCAAAGGAACACGCCAGCACAGCAGACTGCACCAAAAATTCCCACCCCCACCCATTCCTTAAAGAAATTAAAGGCGGAAAACATCCACTCAGTAAAATCCCCAAGGGTAATGGGTTCAACTTGGGTGGCGTTAAGAGCAACAATGTCCATCAATTGTCAATATAACAAGTCCCTCCATCTCCTGCAACCAACTGCCCGCAAGATATTTCACAGTCATTTTGCTTTCATTGTTTGACTTTTTTATTGGCACTGGCATCGGTCATGTCCTGGTTATTGCCCAAAGTCATTCCTTCTTCCCGAAGCTCTGCTGCAGATTCATCAGCAACGTCAGAATGATCAACTCTCTTGTCATCTTGATGGATGAAGCGCGTCAATCTTTCCGGTATCCAAATTGGATCTTCCTTGTCCTGTGGAAAAACACAAACAGCTCCCCTGGATCTTGAAATTACAGGATCCGGTGCATACCATCTGTTACCCAAAATATTTTTCCATTTTACTTTTATATTAGTAGAACAAACATTGTCCTACTATTGGCATGTCGATCGGCAGCTGAACGGCCTTCGTCATTCAAAATTAGAAAATTTAGACATGCCTTGGCTATATGGAACCAATCCGAAGGTGTCATGGCATTTTGGGCTAAGCGTTCCACAAGAGCTATGGTAAAGCTCGCAGAAACACCATAACTCCTGGTTGCCTCAGCCAAATCTTTAAGTTGCTTATATTCCACTGGTTGATGGAACCGATTATGTGTGGTAGCATCCTCAAATACAGGAAAGGCGAAGCCAATTCTCCAAGTTTTATGAGGAATGAGGCTTGCGCCCTCAACTGAAGGCGCTGAGACCTTTTTTGGATAGTTGTTGTTTTCGGGTTATATGGCGGGGCTCTGGTAAGCTCCGGATCATACCTTTCCCTCTCATATGCCACCGCAGTTTCCTCTGACTCTGCCTCTTCCTCTGAATTAAACATGTCTTCCCTTTCTTCCTCAGATTCTGAGATCCCATTGGCTGGAGCAAATTGGCGTGTCCGCTTCCCATTGGTCGGCACAGGTCATACGAGCTCGTACTGAACTTATGCGATCTGACGAAACATGCTCTGATTGGAGAAAACCCAATCATGCCACGCCAGGGACTCTGCGCATGTGCTGGGGCACAGGACCCTGCGCATGCGCGGGAAGGCAAAGTGGCAGTGGGCGGAGGTCAGTGGCGCCCAACAGGCAACGTGGCAGTGGGCAGAGTCAGTAACGGCTAAAGAGGCCCCCTTGCTAGGCAAAATAACTTCTAGCACAAAATGGCGCCCAACACTAGGGGCCACTCTTGCTGGTGCTCATTACTGTGCCTTCTGCTGCTGCTCCAAGAATACAGTCTTGGTCTCCCACAGCCACTTCATAGAGCCTGTCCTACGAAGGGGGGGAGGTGGGGGAGGTTCAGGCTTGGGGACCGCACAGGTGCAGCTTATTTGGTGGTGAATGTTGGCTTAGGGACTCAGGCTTGAGCCTGGGGAGATGGCCCCGAGGGCTAGCGTGCAGGCTAAGATGCGGGGTGACCCTGGGTATGGCTCAACCCTCCCACACAAAAATAAAGCCATGAAGGAAATGGAAAAACTAGGACCGTGCAGCTCCTGAGGCCATGGCTCTGTTTGCTCTTACTGCTTCGCTTTGTCGCTCAGGGGATGTAGGCAGATCTCATTCAGGGACTAACCAGGCTTCCCTTTTGCAGCCCATGAAGACACCATACTGTCCTGTCCATGACCACTGGCAGCCTCTGTGCATAGCGGGGTAGGGAGAGACACAGCCTCTCACCCTAACCACCAGAGAACACCAGGGTCTGGCAGTGGGCGATGGGGGAAAGACCAGTGGGTTGGTGACACTGGCCATGGTTACAGCTCACCTTGGGGAGGCAGGAATCCTCACACCACATTTTTATTGCTCTTTTTCCTTATAATTATTATTAATTATTATTATCATAATTATTTTGGTTTTGGGGGCTGCTCCCCGTGGTTCTCAAGGCTTACTCTGAGCACTAAGCTCTGGAATCACTCCTCTCAGGCTCAGGGAACCACATGGGGCTCCGGGAATAGAGCCTGTGTTGGCCACGTGCAAGGCAAATGCCTGGTCTGCTCTACTTCACTCTGGCCCATGCTCTTTTATTCTGATTTTATTCAAGAGCTTGGTAAATCAATAAATTTACAAAGTTATTGATAGCTTATTTCTAGACATCGAGTGTTTTAGCACTAATGCCACCACCAGTGTCATCTTCCCTTCACTAGTGTCCCTCTACTCCACAACCTGCCACCTCCACTCAAGGCACATTGCAGTCTGGGGCAGATACACTCTCAGGAGTGTATGATCATATGAGCCAGGAGGAGGAATGGCTGGCTCTATGGCATCCCAATTCTTAGTTTGCCAAGAAATCTCCTGACTTTTCCATAGAGAGTGAACCATAAACAACCCCCAGCTGTGGGTAACGGTTCCTTTTTCAGCACATTCCCCACCAACATAGATTGTTCCTGGTATTTTTTAATGTGTTCTGTTCTCACTGTGTGAAATGGTATTGCACTGTCTTCTTGATTTGTATTTCCCTAATAGTAAGTGATGAGTGTTTTTTCATATACCTGTTGGCCGTCTGTTGTTCTTCCTCCGAGGAGGCGTCTGTTCATTCCCCTCCTTTCCCCATGTTTGGACCGCTTTTTGTTGTAATTGTGGATCTTTGAGTATTTTATATATCCTGGATGTCAGCCCTTTATCTATGTGTTAAGCAAGTGTATCATCTCCCATTCAGTATTAGTTCTCTAGTTTTAGCCCGAGTTTCTTTTTGCTGTGCAGAAACTAGTATAATATCACTGTCTTCCGTTGTTCATCGATTTGCTCGAGCGGGCCCCAGTAACATCTCCATATGTCCTGTCTCATGCTAGTAGAGCCAAAGGGCATCTGCTTGCTCCAGGAACATGAAGAGCCACAATCCGTTCGGAATGAGGTCTATAATTGTTACTGGTATTTAGCATATCAAATACAACATGGGTAGCTTGCCAGGCTCTGCCGTGCAGGTAGTATACTCTTGCAGTCATCTCTAAGTCCAGCATTTAATGATGAACCGCGTGGCTGCTTGCGGCCGTGCGAGCCGGACTGTGATAGGCTGGTCTGCTGGGTGGAGTTCTGATGAGAGAGAAGTCTGGATGTGGAAAATGGAGGCCCTCATGGAGTGGGGGGGGGGTCGTCTGGCTTGTTGCAAGGCTCTGCTGGGCTGGCGGGCCAGGGCTAGAACCCGCCATCTCTCCTGGGCTCCTTGTGAGCGGCTGGGCACAGGGAGAGCAAGTAGCAGCTCTGCCCCATGTCTGTCTCTGGATCAGCATACCTGGGCTGGATTAAAAAGACTGCAGCAGGGTGGATTTCGATGAGCCGCACTGTGATAGGCTGGTCTGCTGGGTGGAGTTCTGATGAGAGAGAAGTCTGGATGTGGAAAATGGAGGCCCTCATGGAGTGGGGGGGGGTCGTCTGGCTTGTTGCAAGGCTCTGCTGGGCTGGCGGGCCAGGGCTAGAACCCGCCATCTCTCCTGGGCTCCTTGTGAGCGGCTGGGCACAGGGAGAGCAAGTAGCAGCTCTGCCCCATGTCTGTCTCCCTTTATCTATGTGTTAAGCAAGTGTATCATCTCCCATTCAGTATTAGTTCTCTAGTTTTAGCCCGAGTTTCTTTTGCTGTGCAGAAACTAGTATAATAGCATTTATTTTTGCCCTGTTGTCTTTGCCGGTGGCATTATGCCATTGAGGACTCCTTTGAGCCCAGGTCGTAGAGTCCCACTTACACTGTGTCCTCAGTGTACTCCATAGATTCAGTCAGGTCTCAAGGTCTTTGATACAGTTGAGTTGGCGTTTATGTAAGGTGTGAGATGTGGATATAGCTTTCATTTTTCCCACATAGTGAGCAAGTTTTTCCCAGCACCTTTTTTTTTTTCCTTTTTTGTGTCACACCTGGAGATGCTCAGGGGTGACTCCTGGCTCTGCACTCAGGAATTACTCCTGGTGGTGCTCAGGGAAAAATGCCCTACTCGCTGGACTATCACTCTGCCCCCTCCTCAGCACCATTTGTTGAAGAGGCTGTCTTTACTCCATTTCATGCTCTCGGCTCCTTTGTAAAAAGTTGCTGGACGATGTGGATATTGGTCCTTGAATATTTGATGATGACCCATTGATTGGAGAGCCTGTCACTAATCCTTGCAGATTATGTCACTAAGCCATGCAGTTTTGCCACTATAGTTTTATGGTGTGGTTTCCAGTTAAATGCTCCTGCCCCTCGAGGTGTTGCAGGTGTGGTTGCAGTGCCCGGCTGCATCGGCAGGTGGCAGACAGGAGACAGGCTTGTCTACACCCACGCTAGATGGTTGATAGTCTGACATAGAAAAGGACTGGGCCCCCTGGGATGAACCCAGAGCCACGGCAGAGCTTTGCAAGCTACCTGTAGTGTATTCGATATGCCAAAATAGGAACAATAATGGGCCTCATTCCCAACAAATGGAGGCCTTACTGGCACTCGCTCGAGCAAATTGATGAACAACGGGAAGACAAGTGACAAGTGACAAGTTTCCAGTTACATAGTGAAATGCTGCCCAGTTTGTTATTTTTCAGTTTGACTTTGGCTGTTTGTGGTCTTTTATGATTCCTTATGAACTTTTTTACTGTCCTAAGACCTTGAAGAATGTTGAGTTCAGATGGGGATTGCATTGAATCCGTGTAGCAGTCTAGATAGGATGCTCCTTTTCACTATGTTCGTTCTGATCCATGATGAGAGAATCATTTTCCATTTGCTAAGGGTCTTCAGTTCCTTATGTGATTGGAGTTTTCTTGAGTGTAGATCACTCACGTCTTTTGTGAAGTTGATTCCTAGATGCTTGGTGGTTTGGGCACTAAATGAGATCAGCTTGTTTAGTTTTTTCATCTGATTATTTGTGTATAGGAATGTGACCGATCACGTTATATATTGACTTTGTGGCCCGCTGCTTTGCTGGTTGTTTCCCGGAGCTTTTGTATGGACTCTTTAGGGTCTCCTGTGGATATTATCGTGTCAGCTGCAAAAATAGTGGTAATTTGATGGATTCTTTCCCTGTTTGGACCCCTTTGGTTTCTTTCCCTTGCCTGACTGATGTTGTGAGCACTTTAATACCATGTTGAATAGAAGTAGAAAAAGAAAAAAGAGAGACAGACCCTCACACCAAACTGTCACACCTGCCCTGGGAGTCTAGGTTTTTGGCTTCACTACAGCAAAAAATTGGGGAGAGCAGAGGGAGGTACAGGAAATAGTCACTAAAGTAACATGTACACCCAAGAGTCAGTTGTGGCATGCCTTCAAGAGGGAGTGGTTCTGAGGAGGCCGTTTCCTAAAATGGAGAGGATTCACTCAGGGTGATGGCCTGTCCAGAGTGAAGAGCCTTTTCCTGCAAGAGCCTGGGTTGCTGAGCATATGGAAATAGTAGTGGGGAGGGAGGCGGAACAGACATGGGGTTAAGGGAGAGGGAGGCTTGAGGGGCAGTGATTTGTATTCAGAATGCCACCCAGATTCTAACTATACTCGGTCACTTCCTGGGGTTGCCAGGGTGGGTAATTGTAAACTGTCACGGCACTGGTGGGTGTGACCTGTACTCATTTTAAATGTTTATTTTCTCCCTACACTGTGGTTTACAAAGTTGTTCATGATGATTGGTACAGACGTTCAGTGTTCCAACACCAATCCCATCGCCATTGCACCTTCCCACCACCATTATTTCCAATTTTCCCCAAACACCCGTTAAGCCTTCCCCCATAGCAGGTCCTCAGTAATTTATTTTATATTTCTTACTATAAATAATTTGCTCAGCAGAGCCTGGCAAGCTACCCGTGTCGTATTTGATATGCCAAATACCAGTAACAATTATAGACCTCATTCCCATGACCTGACGGAATGGTTTGAGGCGCTTTTAGGTTCTTTATGCCCTTGGGCTCTACTAGCATGTGACATGACATATTGAGATGTTACTGGTGCCTGCTCGAGCAAATCAGTGATGAACAGGAAGACCAGTAATGCAAGTGATACAAATAATTTGCTAAAAGAATAATAAAAAAAAAAGTTTCCTTGAAAGTTAGTGAAAATTTTTGCATTTCACCATGGTGCCATTAAGCCAGTTTAAGCTTCTGTGTTGATATTTTGTTAAGAGTGGATGCCTTCTACATTACATCCCACCCAGACTGGTGTGCTACTCCTGATTAATCAGTGTTGTAGAGTTTGAGATGTTGTGCAGCTGCAAAGTGCTGGCACCACACTCCAGCAAGTTCAAAATGTATAAGGGGTGAAACAGCTGGAATTAAATTTTTAACTGGATGATGGTTTTGGGGCATGTGCTTGACAGCCAGGACTTCTGGAAGTACTTGGAGATGGGGCGAGGTAGCCATCCCCAACTCCGTGAAAGCCTGGAGATTTCAGTCACAAAACCCACATACCTGAGTTTTTCAACAACATAATTTCTGATTGAGGTTCATCCTGAGAAGTGGAGTTCAGCTGGGAACATGGTGGCGATTGTGGAATGTGGAGGGTTTTGGCTGCCAGGGCTCTGTTTGAGTGGGTGTTGGGCTCACCCGTCCTCCGCTGGGGTGCCATGAACGACAGATTTGCGTGGGGTTCAGAAGAATCTCTTCAGCTTGTTGATCTCTTTCGAGATTTGTTTATGAGTCTCTGGCTCATGGCCAGTGAATGAGCCGATTTGGCCCCAGAGGTGGTTCAGGGACGTGACTTCGGGTTCTGATGGTGCATGATGAAGCAGGTCTTCTGCTGTCTCGGTCCTTCATCTGGGCTGAGCTGACCTCTGTCAGGACTCACCGTTTCCCCCTTTGGTGCCCACCACCCGTAACTCAGAAATACGCCAGGTTTCATCCTTGTGTGTGGACACACAGGAGCACCTGATCACCTACGAATCTTGCTTCAAGGAATGGCAGGGCTCTGTCCTCGGGAGCTGTGCCGCAGGGGAGCCTCAGTGCCTCCTGGGCCCTTGGCGCTCAGTCAGTCCCTTTCTAGGGGCTGTCACATCTCAAGGAAAGGTGCCTCAGGGACCCACTTGGCAGAACCCAAATCAACCCTGGTGGACAGTGGTCTCGAAAATGAAAAAGAGGGCAGGAAAAAGATGGGAACAACTTGGTTTAGAAAATTAGGAGGAATTTCTGCTGACTTGAAAATCAGGTCAGAATTCTTCAAAGAAATTGACCAAACACTCCTTAAATTTGTATGGAACAATAAGCCACCAAGGATAGCTAAAGCAATCCTCAGGAAAAAGAAGATGGGAGGCATCACCTTTCCCAACTTCAAACTGTACTACAAGGCAGTAGTAATTAAAACAGTGTGGTATTGGAATAAAAACAGACCTGTGGACCTATGGAATAGAATTGAGTATCCTGACACCCAACCTCAAACACATGATCATTTAATCTTTGATAAAGGTGCAAAGAGTCCAAAATGGAGTAAGGAAAGCCTCTTCAACAAGTGGTGTTGGGAAAACTGGGCAGCGACATGTAAAAAAATGAATTTATACCTGTGTCTAACACCACATTATTATTTTTCAATTATCATTTATTATTTTTCAATTATCATTGAAAAATGCCACCTACATGGCAGAGCCTGGCAAGCTACCGTGTTTTATTTACTTGTTATGCCAAAAACTAGTAACAATTATGGACCTCAGTTCCATGTCCTGAAGAATGGTTTGGGGCTCTTCCTGTCCCTGGAGCAAGCGGATGCCCTTGGGTTACACTTGGTTGTGACAGGACTTATGGAGATGTTACTAGTGCCCACTCGGGCAAATCGGTGAACAATGGGAAGACAGTGACAGTGACAGTCTAACACCGTGCACAAAAATCAGATCAAAATGGATTAAAGATCTCAATATCAGACTTGAATCCATAAAGTACATTGAAGAAAATATAGGAAAAACCCTCCACGACATTGAAGATAAAGGCATCTTCAAAGGTGAAACATCACTAACAAAGCAACTAGAAGAAAAGATAAACATATGGGACTACATGAAACTAAAAAGCTTCTGCACCTCAAAAGAAACAGTGACTAAGATACAAAGGCAGTCCACAGAATGGGAAAGAATATTCACCCAATACCCATCTGATAAGGGGTTAATATCCAGGATATATCAGGCACTGGTAGAACTTTACAAGAAGAAAACAAACAACCCCATCAAAAAATGGGGAGAAGAAATGAACAGAAACTTCAACAAGGAAGAAATTCAAATGGCCAAAAAACATGAAAAAATGCTCATCATCACTAATCATCAGAGAGATGCAAATCAAAGCAACAATGAGATATCATTTTACACCACAGAGACTGGCACATATTCAAAAGAGCAAGAACAACAAGTGCTGGCGTGGATGTGGGGAAAAGGGGACACTCATCCATTGTTGGTGGGAATGCCGGCTGGTACAGCCTTTCTGGAAAACAATATGGACATTCCTCCAAAGACTAGAAATTGAACTCCCATTTGACCCAGCCATACCACTCCTGGGAATATACTCTGGAAAGCAAAAAATATGCAGCGGAAATACCATCCCTATTTTTATGTTCATAACAGCATTATTCACAATAGCCAGAATCTGAAACAACCAGAGAGTCCTAGAATCGATGACTGGATAAAGAAGCTTTGGTATATCTACACAGTGGAATACTATGCAGCTGTTAGGAAAAATGAAGTTATAAAATTTGCCTATAAATGGATGGACATGGAGAAGATTATGTTGAGTGAAATTAGCCAGGAGAGAGACAGATACAGAATGACTGCATTTATTTGCATGACATGAATATATATGTACATATTATGATACCAATTTCCAAGGTCAAGTGAAACATGTATCAGGAGGTCTTGTCAAAGGTGGAAATTATCACAAACGTGTGGGAGTCAGAGGCTAGGTAAGACAGAAAATGGAACAGTGTGCTAACAATTGTCGAGGGTACTAATGCCAACCTAGAACTGAGCATTAAATACAGGCAAAAAGATACACATGACAACCCTTTAATGTATGTTCTGTAATCCATAATCTGGAAGGGAAGGAAAAGAGAAAGAGAAAGGGAAAGAAATAAAGAACCTGCCATGGAGGCGGGCTGGGGAAGGGGGGGAGGGAACCGGGGACGTTGGTGGTGGGAGATGGGCACTGGTGGAGGGATGGGTGCTGGAACACTGTATGACCAAAACCCAAATATGAACTTTTAATTGTATATCTTTGTAATTGTATATCTCACAGTGGTATAATAAAATACTTTTTAAAAAATCAGGTCAGAGTGTGCTGCTTCAGTGAAGGTTTAGTAACATGCTATAAATCCCCAAGTGCTTATCAGAAGGGGCCAGGGGCAGGGCCTTGGGGGAGCAGTCACCGAGGGACCCCAGAGTTCTTCTCTTGCTCCCCACTTTGCATCCCACACAGCCCCTTGCTCACTCCCTCTCCCTCTCCCTGTACCTGCATCCTTCCACCTCTTGCCTTGCTGCCCCCCCCCTCATAGGTGTCCCCCGTGGTGGTGTTGCTGTGTGGACAGCACTTACAACCCTCTCCATATGTCCCCACATGTGCTCCCACTTCCTGGCTCAACTTCCAGGGATTTCTAGTGAACTGACCTTGCCCCTCAGGAATGGCCAAGCTGCTCAGTTTTCCCAGCGCCCTTCTCACCCATTTCTGAATCGGAAAAGCCTGCGAACAGCTCGGGGGGCAGTTGCTCGTCTGCAGTAGGGCCACCAGAGAGGGCGCCCACTGTGTGCAGACACTTGTTCTGTCGAAGCCCGTTGCCATGGAGATGCCAGCCTGCTGTATTCAGATGTCAGCACGGGTTAAATGGAGGTGGTGTAGGCGGAACCTCCATGGCTCCCAGGCACAAGTGCAGATAATTGTCAGGAAGGCTCAGGCACTGGGCTCCTCCCGGGTTGCTCATCTGTGGGCAGATAGCTGCGGAGATGTGGCATGGTGCCACCAGCCCGGGGCTGGGCTGCAGGGCCCTTCAGGGGTCCCGTTTGTCCTGCCAGGAGGAGTAACCTGCCAGGAAGGAGCATAAACTGCAGGAAGATGCAGCATGGTAGCGATGCCCACGGCTCCTGCCACCTTCTGAGAAACTGGCCTCTGTCCAGTCAGCATGCCTGCGGGTACTGGAGGCTGCGGGCCCGACAGCTCTGGGGTGAGAGGAGAAAAGTGAAGGCAGAGAGAGCTGAGAGTTCCTGGCACACAGCCAGGACCCTGAGGGAGGTCGGGGACTGCCTTCCCTTGCCCCGTGCCTTGGGCTGTTGCTCCTGTGCTTTCCAGCAGGGTTCCCAGGGATCCCAAGGCGGTGGGGGGGGGTCTGCCTTCCCTGGACTGGTGCCTTCGGCATTTATTCTCGGAGGTGGTGGACAGGCCTGCACCTTGTCAGTGGAACCGTGGAAGCCACAGTCAGCCTGCTGTTCAAGTGAGGCCCAAGCCACTGGGCTCAAACGGGCCCGCTGGACAGAGCTTTTACTGTTTCCTGGTTCAGATCAGGCTGCTTTCTGGAACATTCTGTCCCACAGTCAGGTCACAGTGAAGCCTGGGTCTCAGGGGATCCATGCAGGGCCAAGACAAGATCACCTTTTAATAAACGATATATTTGCTAGCCCCAAAAAAAAAAAAAAAGACATGATTACCTGTCTGTCCCCGTGCAGAGCTCATCGGCATGGTGGCAGATGAGTTGGCGCAGTGTGACCGCGTGACCCTGTGGGAAGGGCCACGACACATGGTCCCGTGGCTCAGCACAGCACAGGGCAGGAGAGCCCGGGTGCTTCCACACAGGCTCCTTTCTGTGTCTGCTGCCAGTCGCACACACCACACACACCACACACACACACACACACACACACACACACACACACACACACACACACACACACACACCCATGTCAAGCTTTAGGGTCGTGTAGGCAGCCATCCTTGAGCTCCAGACTGGCCCCTTGTTAATACAGTATTGCTTCCCACGGTAAGAACATGTAGCACATCACGGATCAGTAGGTATGTGAAAATCAGGCTGTGGTATTTCCCAGAGCGGGTCAGCAGGTGCCGCGTTTGTGGAGGGCAGGTCCTTGCCATCTGTTCTGTTCTTTCCTGCTAGTCTATTCTTGCTCCACATCTGCAAAGACCTAAACTTTCTCCCCAGGGAATATCCCATCCTTGCACGGTTTTTGTTTTTGTTAGAGGGGCAAATTCTCACACTCTCAAGTGTGCCCAGTGTCCATCTGCTCATTGTCCAGTGGCTCAGGCCCAACCACACCCCCACTGGCCACTCCTGGCTTCAGCTGTCCTGCCCGTCTGCCCCACCAGCCGGCTCACAGGCGCTCTGTCGGGCTCCAGGCTGTACCAGAAGTCACAGCGCCAAGGCCGGAACGAGAGTGACTGGGGGGGTGGGCGTAGCTCACGGCAGCAGGAATCGGGGCACAGCTCCTCGCTTCCGGGCTTGTCCACATACACCCTCGGGTCGGGAGTTCAAAGATTGGGGTACGGAGACCCTGAGTTTAAGCCCCTAAAAGAAATGTTTCCTGCAGAGCTACAGGGTGTTGTCGTGGGCACTGCCTGGGAGGCCCCCACAGAATAAAGATGAGGGGCCAGAGGACAAGGCACTAGCCCTGCTGTGGCCACTCAGGTTGATCCCTGTGCTACATAGTCCCTGAGCACGTTGGGTGTGGTCCAACCCCCAGATAAACAAAGGAAAAATTTAAAAGGGGAGTGGGGAGGCTGATGTGGCACGCAGCGTCCCAGCTTCTGTTCCTCCCATCACGTCTGGGTGCCAAGGGCAGACCGTGAGCTGGTCCCAGAGTCATGCTTGTACCGTTGCCGTGTTTCCTGACTGTCTATTTCACAGTCCCGGAGAGTTGCTAACGGACCAAGTGTCACACCTCTTCAGATGGGTGGCTCCAGGCAACCACCGAGTGCCTGGGTCCTGGCCCCCATGCCCCAGCCCCTCTTGCTGGCACGCTGCAGGGTGGGCATTGGGGTGCCTTAGGTGAACAGCTTGTGGGGAGCATTGGGGAGCCTTAGGTGAACAGCTGTGGGAGAGCATTGGGGTGCCTTAGGTGAACAGCTGTGGAAGAGCATTGGGGCGCCTTAGGTGAACAGCTGTGGGAGAGCATTGGGGTGCCTTAGGTGAACAGCTGTGGGAGAGCATTGGGGTGCCTTAGGTGAAAGCTGTGGAAGAGCATTGGGGTGCCTTAGGTGAAGAGCTGTGGGAGAGCATTGGGGTGCCTTAGGTGAACAGCTGTGGGAGAGTATTGGGGTGCCTTAGGTGAACAGCTGTGGGAGAGCATTGGGGTGCCTTAGGTGAACAGCTGTGGGAGAGCATTGGGGTGCCTTAGGTGAACAGCTTGTGGGAGAGCATTGGGGTGCCTTAGGTGAACTGCTGTGGAAGAGCATTGGGGTGCCTTAGGTGAACTGCTGTGGGAGAGCATTGGGGTACCTTAGGTGAACAGCTTGTAGGTGATCAGCTGTTCCGACGGGAGCCTCCCCTTGCTGGCCTGTGCTGTTGCCGTGAGTGGCTCAGGCCCTGGCACAGCCTTGTTGTGAGTCCTGTTGGGGGTGCGTGGGGCAGGAACATGGGGCACTGCAGCAGAGTCCGGGCCAAGGCTGCACAATTTCCTCCCAGGCAGGCGTCACCTAATTTGGGATCATCATCAAAATTTGACACGAAGGCAGACCCCTCCCTTGTAAACTTAAACTGCTTAGAAATTTAAAACGAGATGCTCCTAAATAACTCAGGTCACAGAAGAAATGACAAGTAAATTGCATGTTCCCAAGGAGGAGTGAAAAGATGCTGTTTGCTAAAGCGCGTGGGCACTTAGACTGCAAGGGGAAAATGGGAGTATTAAAAAAAAAAGAAAAAAGATTGTATAAAATCAGGCTGGGGTGTGGCTCAGTGTCAGATACAGGCCACATGTGTGAGAGGCCCCCGGCAACAGCGCTTTGAGAAAGCAGGAAATAGGAATTCAGCTAAGGAAGTTGACTGCTCCGTGACAGATCTGACTCACAGATGGACTGAGCTTCCACAGCGAACACAGCCTGGTGTCAGCTGTTGGAGAGCTGAAGCCCCAGACTGCGCATCCATGTGGAGAAGCTTGTACAGGGCTGTAGTGTCAGCTGTGCAGAGAGGCTCAGGTGCTCAGGCCGGACAGTGGGGACACCCACCACGATCCACGCAGGGAATGGCCACACGGCAAGGGGGGCCCTCCTAAGCCGAGGGTGTAGGAGCGGTAGCGTCTGGCAACGTGGATGTCAGAACAAGCTGACGTACAGAGACGTGTGGGGTGGCGCCACCTGCTGGAGATACGGAAGCATGACACGTGCCTTGGTGTCCTGCCCCTGCAGGGGTGGTGACTCATGGGAGGACTCTAAACCAAGGTGACAACAATGGAAAGACTAAACTCAGGCCAGGAAAAGGTGTGGTTTCAGTGAGGAGTGCGGAATAGGGAGTCAAGGTACCACCTCTCCACTTGTCACCCAGAAGTCTGTCTGTCTTGACTGTAGGTGAACAGTCCTTCCACACTGCCGGTGTGGCCATGCGGCAAGGCGCCAGCTAATGACCTGCTAACCTGATGGTGCGCCTGTGGACGCATGGACTCAGGGTAGTGCCTGGGCACCCTAAGGTGAAGGCAGGTAGCCGACTGTGGTTACAATCCCTAATCCAAGGACTGGTGCCCACATGTACGATCAAGTTCGGGTAAGGAAGAACGCAGGAATCGGCACCCCACGTGCCAACAGGCTTGATGGGCGCATTCCTGAAGAATGATCGAAGGGCTGAGGGGGCTTGGGGTCTTTCTGGTTTTCAGACCCCCCAGTGAAGCTCAGGAGACCGTATGAGATGCTGGGGATCAAGCCCAGATCAGCCACGTGCAAGGCAAGCACCCAACCTGCATCATCACGCCCCAGAAGAGGTTTTTTTAAGTATAATAAGGGTCTAGTGCAGGGAGTTGGGGGGGTAGAAAGGGGGAGACGAGAGAAAGGAAAAGTCTCCCCAGCAGCAGACTTCAGAGGAGCCCTCCTGGGGGCGTTCCAGTCCCCAGCAGCTCTGACTAGACACTGCCATCTAGAGCTTGTGTCGGGAACTGCAGAGGATTCTGTTCTCGGGATGGGGCCTCCCTCGAGGGCCTGCCTGGTGAGCCCGCAGAGAGAGTAAGCCCCTGCTGGCATAGAGCATGGCGCCCCGGGCCCCCTCCTCTCAGGACGAGGCCCGCAGCGTGGAACAGACTGAATTCTGCTACAGAGAGAGGCTCTGTTGAATTTTCTTAAAGCAGAGTTACTCCAACCTCATGGCAGCATATTAATAAAGAATTTAGAGAATTTTTCGGTCAGCATATTGAGGTTTGTATGTAATCGGTAATGTGGCTTGTCATGAAATAGTTTGGGGTAATGTACAAGCTGCAGCTCACCAGGGGAAGGCTTGGCACCTGCTGCCCTGTGTGCCTGTTTTCACGCAGCTTTAAGTGTGCATGTGTGTGTGTGTGTGTGTGTGTGTGTGTGTGTGTGTGTGTGTGTCTGCGTGTCTGCATGCTGGGCCAGGAAGGGAGCCCAGGGCCACACATGCACAAGCACGTGCTGTCCCACATTCGATGCTCCCAGTGAGCACAGAGCAGTTCGGTGACTGGTTCCCTTAAAGGGAAGCAACGGGCACAGGGCCAGCAGCCCACCCCATCTGCTGCCCCTGACTCAGTGCCCCTGCTTTGCTCTCGTCCTTTCATGTGTTGGCTGGTTCTTTTTCGCCCACGTGTAAATATACGAAGTTTCTCCATTCGGCTGCAGGCAGGCTTTGGACACCCCAGTTTGGCCCGGCTGTGGCTCCGCACAGATGTTCACATCTGTGGTAAGTGCCAGGTGCGGGTAGTGGGGTGCGGGTGGGGGGGTGTTTCCATGCAGGACAGACCAATCGGGAGCAGGGAGATGCCCGAGGCTGGCACATGGGCTTTGTATGCAGGAGCTCTGGGTTCGACCCATCACTCCAGGGTCCTCTGAAGCAAACCCCACCTCACCCCCCACAACAGGGTGTGGCCCTTACACCTAACAGCCAGTTCCCAAAGTGGATGTTACACTTGTGCCAACCTGTGCCCAGCTGCTCTCTGGGCTCTTTAGCTTTGCAGTCCTGGAGCTGGGCCCCAGAAGTGTCTTTTCCTAGTGGGGGCCTTGGTGGGGGGGGGGCAGGAAAAGGCCTACTCCTGCTGTCACGCGCTCAGGCCAGCAGGCGGCCCCCCAGAGACTCCGGCCCCGTCCCCCTCTGCACCTCCGCGACCCATGGCCACAGATCTGAGTCCAGCCCAGCACAGCCAGGAGCAGCCCCAAGACCAGCCCCTCAGCCCAGCCAAACCCTGCCTTGACCAGCCTGAGGACTGGCCCCCAGGCCAACCAGGACCAGCCAGACCAGCCAGGACTAGCCACTGGACTACTCCAGTCCAGCCGGGACCAGCCCGATCCTTGACCCCAGCCCAGCCAAGACGAGCCCCCGTACCAGGCCTCCAGTGCAGCCATCCCAGCTGGAATTAGCCTCTGGATCAGACTCCAGCCCAGCCCAGCCAGGACCAGACCTGGGCCCAGGCCCCCAGCACAGTACAACCCAGCTGGGACCAGCCCAGGGCCTAAGCTCCGAGCCCAGTCAAGCCCAGCTGGTACCAGCCCCGGGACTAGATCCCCAGCCGAGCTGGTACCAGCCCCATGACCAGCCCCCCAACCTTGCCTTGACCAGCCATTACCAGCCCTAGGACCTGGCCCTTAGCCCAGCCGGGACAGCCCCAGGACTGGACCCTCTGCCTGGCCGGGTCCAGCTCCGGGATCAGGTCCCCAGCCCAGTCCTACCTTGTCCATTGCCCCGTCCACACAGGCCACTAACCCTTTGTCCTCCCTACATCCATCTTCCATCCACGCCGCCACTAACAGTGTGGTGTGTCCTACTGGCCCAAAACGGGTTCCTCCCACAGACACCCAAGGGTACCCACTAAACCAGAATTTCTCAGCCATTTTCTGACCATGGACCCTATGAGCTGTTTCCTTCTTGCCCTGCCTGTCATCCCTCTGGCCTCGTGCTATGGCACCTGGGCCCCCTCGGAATGTTCTGGAGCCTCTTGAGGGCTCTCCCTGGCTGAGAAAGCGCTTCCCCGGAGGCTTCTCGCCCCACCCGGCAGCACCCCTCTCTGCTGCCACCCCGACGCAGATGAGCCATCGGGGCCTGTGCGTTTCGCCCGCCTGGTGCGCTGCCGCCTCCTCACGCCGACATCTCAGAGCAGCATCTCCACACCGGTACGGCGGTGTGCGGCATCGGCACTCACGGCCACCAGACCAGTGTCCTGAGAGCTGTGGTCACCTCGCGTCTCTCATGGGTCAGGGACCCCAGCTGTGCGGCCACTTAGCAGGGTTCCATGATGTGTGGTTTATATTTCAACAGGGTGAGGTGCAGCGTTCCGGAAAAACCAGTAGCCTGATGTCAGCACAGCGAGCAGCCCGCGAGGAGGCCGCGGGAGCCAAGCAGGCGCTCTGGGCTGTCGGGGAGACCTTCCACATCTGCGGTCTCTGTCCTCAACAGGCAGTTTTGCCAACAACTGGCCCTGGCTCCTGCTCTTCCTTCACGAGGCAGGGACTCGTGACCGGGCCAGGGAACTCAACACTCCTTCACACTCGTGCCCTGAGCAGGTGGCCTGATGCTCGGGTCCCTGAGAAGGGTGGTGAGAGCCTATCCCCTCTCCGTCAGCTAGTGCAAAGCTTGGGAATAGCTGAGTCGGGGCTGGCTGATCTCTGCCTTGGTGGAACAAAGTACTAACTCTGCGCAGGCTGCTCTCCACGCCCAGGGAGAGGCCAGCAGAGCGTCTGCCTGCGGCCCGTCGGTCACTTGGGATGAAATGCTGGTTGTCAGCCGCCCTAAAGCACACTCGGGGTCCTGGCAGGCTTTGGGGTCAGCTCCCAGCCCAGGGGGCAGGGAGCAGACTGTGACGGCACCGTCCCTTCCCAGGGGACACAGGAAGCTTCTGGGTGCCCAGCGCCCGGCACCCCTACCTTCTCAAGCCCTAGGTGTTGAGTGCAGACCCTCTCTCCCCAGCCCCAGCCAGTGATGTTGCCCTGAGCTGACCCTGTCCACCACCCCTGCTGCCCTCCACCCCACTCGCTGTCCTGTCGGTGGCCTCAGCCCCCAGAGCCAAGCCTCAGATGGTCCCCAGGTCACCTCCACCCTCTTGCCTCTGCCCAGAACCCGAGGGAGCGACCAGCCACTCAGGCTCGGCGGCCTGGTGCTGTCCCTGCGGAGCCTGCGTCCTGCCATTGCACCCACAAAGATCAAGGTCCAGATTCACAGCTGCGAGACAGGCCAGGGAGGCAGCATTCGGTCCTCAAAGCGCCCACCTTGTCTTCAGGACAGGAGAGGAAAAAGGACGGAGGGAGTGGGAGGGGGGAGGGGGCTGCAGAGCCCGAGGCCACTCTTATCCTTGAGCCCACGGGGAGGGTGGGCCAGGACCACCTTATCTCCAGGCTTTGGGGGCAAGGACAGTTGTCCTTGTCGACCACACTCGTGTTAGCCAGCCGGGAGACGCCCAAGCCCCAAGCGCAGGGCAGTGACAGCAGGCGCCGCCCCCAGCAGCCCTCGCCTGGAGTCCGGCCTCCCTGGGGTGCGTGGGGTTGGAGCTGGGAGGCGGCTTTGGACGCCCAGGAGTACAGCTACTCGGCAAGCCGGCCTGCCATGCCCACGCGTGTCCAGCGGCACAGCGGCCCCTGGGTCCCTGCACACTGGCTGGTGTAGCTTTGCAGTATCTGTTATGCAAATGAGCTCCCCTACCCGGCCCGAGAGGGACCTGCTCTGAGGCTCAGCGGTGCTGGCCTGCCCCCAGACTGGTGCGAGGCTTGTAAGCGGCTTCCGGCGGCTGGGCTGGAGTCCCAGTTGGTGCAGGCCGGCTGGGGAGTGCACAGCAGCCCCACTCTCTCGGGCGTCCTCTGGTGCCACGGTGGGTTGGCATCAACCCTGCTGAGAGCTGCAGCCTGATGCCCTTGTCAAACTGCCGGTCAGGACGCTGAGGCCCCGCCCACCCTTCCTCCAAACGGGGCCACTTGACCCGCGTCCTGCGCTCCCCAGGCGCCCCTCTCCGAGCTGGCCAGGCGCAGTGGGCGCCCGGGGACAGCGGCCGCCCCGCCCCGGCCGCCCCGGCCCCGCCCACTGGCCCTGCTGCCCTTGGCGCGCAGCGGCCTCCCCCGCAGTGCCCCTACCCGCAGCTCGACCCCCAAGCTCAGTCCCCTGAGGCAGATCCATGGCACGTGCAACCGAGCCCGAGCGGCGGCTCCTGGCCGTCTACACTGGCGGCACCATCGGCATGCGGAGCGAGGGCGGAGGTGAGTGCCCGCAGGCTGCGCTGAACCCGGTTCAGGGACATTCGAGCCAGACTCAAGCCTGGGGGCATATGTGGGCAGGAGGGCGCCGGCGCTCGCGGTTGGGGTCTCGTTGGGTGAGGCCCTGGGGTGACAGCCTGGCCCATGGTGAGCGCTGACTGCCCAGGGGCTTCCAGAAGTTTCCGGCATTCCCAGGAGTGGACACTGGTGCGCTGTCCCTGCTGGGCCAGGACGGGCTCAGCACCCCAGCCCTCCGCGGGGCCCAGTTCCCTGTCCCCAACACCACCGTCCCCCATGTCCCGGGACTGTCCAGCTGTGCTGGGCAAGGGGCAGACGCGGCGGTCGTCTCTTCTCTCACGCATGTGTGAGGTCCAGGGCTGCGGGACCCACCCGCTTGCCCCCACACCCGCCCGGGGTCCTCATGCGGTGGCCGGATCTGCCAGAGGCAAGGGTTGGGGGCGTCCGGTGTCCCCCGCCCCTGGATCTGCACTCACCTGGGCTCACACCTGCACTCGGTTAGGGCCAGACCCCGACCAGGTGGTCCCTGGAAGTCCTGGGCTAGAGCAGCGGGTGGGGCAGGTTGGGGGCCAGGGAGGACATGTGTCAATGATTAACAGCCGTGGCACTGACCGCAGCAAAGCTGTTTGGGTTGTCACTGTTGAGAGCACTTCTGTGAAGTGGTCAGCACTGCCCGGGCATGGGGCCACACCTGCTGAGGGCCAGCCAGGGGAAGGTAGGGCCGATACAGGACGCCCCGGCCCTACCCTTGGTTCAGCCCCCACAGGCTGGGCAGCAGGGTTCTGGGTTCAGGGTCTGTAGCAGCGTTGCCCCTCCTCCACTGCACCCCTGAATGTAAAGGCCTCAGCTGTGGCCAATCACCCGCCCAGCCCCCAGCTCTCACTGACCCCTGCCCTGCCCCCACTGACGCCCTGCCCAGTTCCTGCTGACCCCTGCCCAGCCCCCAGCCCCCACTGACCCCCTGCCCAGCCCCCACTGACCCCCTGCCCAGCCCCCAGCTCTTGCTGACCCCCTGCCCAGCCCCCACTGACCCCCTGCCCAGCCCCCACTGACCCCCTGCCCAGTCCCCAGCATGGCTCCAGGTGGCCCTTCCTGCAGGCAGAGCCCAGAGCTTTGGGCACAGTGACTGCTGAAGCTCTCTGGTCACTGTAGTGGCCCTGGGCACTTCTGGCTGTCTGCCCTGGAGTATACTCTTGCCTCAGGAGGTCCTGGGCCCCCTTGCTGATTAGCAAGTATGGAATCCCCCAGGCCACAGCCCCCAGGCCCAGAAAGAGGATGGGGCGCTGCCCTGCCACCAGAGGGCGCTCTGTGGCCCAGATCACTGTGCCGGATTCACACAACCGCAAAAGCGCCTCTAAAACCAGACCCTGCCTGGTGCCACGCCAGGCACTGTCTCACAAGGCCAGGCCCCACCTCTGCAGGCTGCTGCTCATGCTGCCTGATCCCCCCCTCACTCCTCCCTCCTCTCTCCTCACTCCCCTCTCTGGGCTGTGGCTGACCTGTGGGCAGGGGGCAGTGGGGACCTTCTGTGAGACTGGCTTACACTGGCTTTCCGTCAAGATTTCCTTAGAACTCGTCTAAGAAGGAGCAGGAGCATCCAGGGAGTATGAGAAGGGCCAAGGCTCAGGCTTCAGGGAGGGTGTCCTGGGGCTGGTGCCCTGACCTAGGCCAAAGCACGCGCCAGTGAGCAGGGGTGCCCCTGAGGGCAGCTACCCACTGCTGACTCGGAAGGGCAGTTGCAGCTCAGGGTCTCCGGGGTGGGTGTAGGCGCAGGTTGTGGGCCCGAGGTGGCGCAGGGGCTGGCAGTGGTCAGCACGGGCCGCCCGAGCTCCTGCCCCATGCCTGGGGGCGTCGTGGTCAGCACGGGCCGCCTGAGCTCCTGCCCCCATGCCTGGGGAGCGTCGTGGTCAGCACGGGCGCCCGGGCTCCTGCCCCCATGCCTGGGGAGCGTCGTGGTCAGCACGGGCCGTCCGGGCTCCTGCCCCCATGCCTGGGGAGCGTCGTGGTCAGCATGGCCGCCCGAGCTCCCTGCCCCCATGCCTGGGGAGCGTCGTGGTCAGCATGGCCGCCCGAGCTCCTGCCCCCCATGCCTGGGGAGCGTCGTGGTCAGCATGGCCGCCCGAGCTCCTGCCCCCATGCCTGGGGAGCGCCGTGGTCAGCACGGGCCGCCCGAGCTCCTGCCCCCATGCCTGGGGAGCGTCGTGGTCAGCACGGGCCGTCCGGGCTCCTGCCCCCATGCCTGGGGAGCGTCGTGGTCAGCACGGGCCGCCCGAGCTCCTGCCCCCATGCCTGGGGAGCGTCGTGGTCAGCATGGCCGCCCGAGCTCCTGCCCCCATGCCTGGGGAGCGTCGTGGTCAGCATGGCCGCCCAAGCTCCTGCCCCCCCATGCCTGGGGAGCGTCGTGGTCAGCATGGGCCGTCCGGGCTCCTGCCCCCATGCCTGGGGGGCGTCGTGGTCAGCATGGGCCGTCCGGGCTCCTGCCCCCATGCCTGGGGAGCGTCGTGGTCAGGAGGCCTCAGGCTGCTCTCCCCTCTTGCCCCAACTCTGCCACAGTGCTGGTCCCCGGAAGGGCCTGGCTGCCGTCCTGCGCGCCCTGCCCATGTTCCATGATGAGGGGTATGCCCGGGCCCGTGGGCTCCCAGACGACACCCTGGCACTGCCGTGAGTGGGGCGCCTCCGGGCTCTGGAGGGGACTCGGGCTCGATAGCAGGTGCTGGGCCCGACATGGCCCTCCGTGTGGGCCTGTCAGAGTGTCCCCATTGCTGACCACAGTACTTCCAGCCCAGACCCCCAACCCCCTGGTCAAATGAAGCCCCTGTCCCCTGGCCAGATGGCCCCAGTGGCCCTCCAGTTCTTGGCAAACACAGCTGGGCCGCTGTCCTCAGGTGTCTGGACTCTCCTCATGCTAGTGGCCTTCCTCCCTGGGGCTGGACCTAGCCAGCCTGGAGCTGGAGCTGTCGAGGTGACACTGCTCTGGACAGCCTGTCCTAGCCCTCCTCGTCCCTGTCCAGTGATGCCAGGTGGAAGGGAGATGGGGTCTCGACCTGTGGACCAGAGCCGGGGACATCTGGGGCCTTGGGAGGGAGGGGCCACCTTTCTGCTGCCCACAGGCCCGCCAGCCCCGGCCAGAGGATCATCTACACCATCCTGGAATGCCAGCCTCTCTTCGATTCCAGCGACATGAGCATCACAGAGTGGGTTCAAATTGCACAGACCATCGAGGTAGCTGAAGAGTGTGGACTGGACTGTGCGCAGCTTGGGCTGGGGGCTCAGCGTGGGCAGAGCTTGGCTGTGGGCGGGGCTGTGAGTGGATGGGCTGTCTGTGGGTGGGGGCCTTACTGTAGACGGGGCTGTGAGTGGATGGGGCTGTCTGTGGGTGGGGCCTTACTGTAGACGGGGCTGTGAGTGGATGGGGCTGTCTGTGGGTGGGGCCTTACTGTAGGCGGGACTCTGAGTGGATGGGGCTGTCTGTGGGTGGGGCCTTACTGTAGGCGGGGCTATGAGTGGATAGGGCTGTCTGTGGGTGGGGCCTTACTGTAGGCGGGGCTGTGAGTGGATGGGGCTCTCTGTGGGTGGGGCCTTACTGTAGGCGGGGCTATGAGTGGATAGGGCTGTCTGTGGGTGGGGCTTTACTGTAGGCGGGGCTGTAAGTGGACGGGGCTGTGAGTGGATGCGGCTGTCTATGGGGCAGGGCGAGATGGAAGAGTGGAGCTGGAGTATGGGTGGGGATTCTGAGCAGGCGCAGAACTAGTGTGTGGGCGGGGCTGCAGTGGGGTGTGGCCTATGGCTTGGGCAGCGCTGGGTGGGCCGAGCTGTGGGGTGGGGCGGAGCTTCGGGCCGGGCCTGGGGGTCCCGCAGGAGGGCTCCGAGGTGTGTGGTGGGGAGCCCTGCCTGGCCTGAGTCGTGAGCACAGTCCCGGAGTCAGTTCGGATCACAGCAGACCCCCTGGGTCACAGCCTCCTTGCAAGGTATCTGGGCGCTCTCCCTGATCGGGAGCAGGACCCTAAGGTCATTTCCCGCTTTGCCGGAAGCTTCCCATTAGCACCTTTGCCTGCCCGCCCCTGCCCCCCTGCGCTCCTGGTCTCTATGGAGCCAGGACCCCACAAGGACACAAGGAGAGCGCGAGGGGTCTCATTGCTTGTGGTGTGGACACCTTGCCAACTGCCCTGTCTGAGCTGTCCACCTCGCCGTGGCCAGCTGGCGCCTGGATGACCTTTCTCCCTGCCCCATGGGCTCCCGCCCTGCCTGGCCCGTTTTCCACCTGGGCCTAAAGAAACTCCGCTCCAGGAGATCCACTGGCCTGACCCGTGCCTGTCTTCTGCTGCGCCTTTCCCCGCGGTCAGCTCCCGTGGCCTGCGCCTGAGCCGCCGGCAGCACCCTCCCTGATGGACTGGGCCCTTGTGGAGAGCCCAGAGCCGCGTCCCCACCGGCGGACAAACGGGCGCTGTAGTGGCCTGCAGGCGCTGTGCGCAGCGGCCAGCAGAGGGCGCGCTGGACCGCCAGTTGCGCCCCGGCCCCACCCGGCCGGCCTCCGCCTTTCTCTGCGCTCCCAGGACCTGGCCCCACACTCCCAGGGTCCTTGGCGGACCACCCGCTCCGGGCCGGGCAGCCCCTCACGCTTTCCTCTTAACTTCCTGCCCGTACTCCCGCTCCACGGGGTGGGGGGCACGTCCACGTTCCAGCAGCGCTGCTGGGGGGCAGGACTGGCCTCCCTGACCCGGGTTCTGGGGCCTGCTAGGTGTCTCCTGGCAGCACGGCGCAGGTGAATAAATGGGGGTCTCAGGAAACGCCAGGGCCACCAAACCCACCTCTCCTAAACTCGGGTGTTGCAGCTCAGCAGAGGGTGTGGGGAGGTCTGGGGGCCGGCCCGATGCACCCACTCTCCCTCCAGAGACACTACGAGCAGTACCACGGCTTCGTGGTTATCCACGGCACCGACACCATGGCCTTCGCCGCCTCTGTGCTCTCCTTTGTGCTGGACAACCTGCAGAAAACCCTCATCCTCACGGGAGCCCAGGTGCCGCAGCCAGGCTCCAGACGAAGGGCTGCAGGGGGAGAGGCCCAGGGCCGGGGCACTGCAGGGGAGAGGCGCAGCTCCCGCCCTGCCCGCTGCCCGCCCTTCTCAGCAGAGCCCCTCACTGTCCCCCAAAGCCAGGCCAATGGAGTGTTCTAGAAAGATGCTGCTCTGGGCGTCAACCCCGCCTCCTGCACCACCGCCTCCCTTGGGGTCCCTGCTGCGGACCCCGTCCTATACCACCGCTCCCTTGGGGTCCCTGCTGCGGACCCCGCATCCTATACCACCGCTCCCTTGGGGTCCCTGCTGCCGGACCCCGCGTCCATACCACCGCTCCCTTGGGGTCCCTGCTGCTGGCACCTTCCCCAGCATCCAGGGACCTGTTCTGGGGCCCGCGCCAAGGCTTCAGCAGGGAGCAGTTGAACTGACCCCCACTCCCAGCAGGAAGCTCTAGGGGGCCTCTGGCCTCGGGGGCGCTGTGGGCTGCCGTCCTGATTCCCCAGGAAAAGGCTAGGGGCAGCCTGGGCCCTCCTGGGCAGGCTGCAACGTCCTTCAGCGACGTCCTTCGGCTTCTGTTCTCAGCTCACCCCCTGCTGGGTCTCTCTGGGGCCTTCGCTGGGCAGTGAGTGAGGGTCACTGCAGGGGCAGGGCTAGACGTGGGGAGCTGCTGGCCCCTCGGCATTGGGTCTGGCGGCCGTGGGGCTGGGGGTCGCGGGTCCCCCTGGCCGTCCTGCTGGGCTCAGTTGCTTCCTGGCCTGTTCTGTAGGTGCCCATCCACGCGCTGTGGAGCGACGGCCGTGAGAACCTGTTGGGGGCCTTGCTCATGGCCGGCCAGTACGTGATCCCCGAGGTAGCTGCCTCCCCAGGGCGGGGCCAGCGAGACCCCCAAACCCTGGGGCTCTTGAGCCAGTGGTAGGGTGGAGTCTGGGATGGGGAGGGGGCAAGTGTCCAGCCACAGGGAAGGTGGAGAAAGAGCCGGAAGTTGCCGTCGGGGTGGGCTTTGCCGCATTCGCCGCAGAGTGCTGGTCTCCCTTTCCGTGGACACTGGGGGTCCTGACCCCTGCACACCTGCCATGCAGCAGGACTGTGGGGACAGGTGTGTCCACTCTGTGCCCACTCTGAGCCCTTGCCCCCTGGCCAGGTTGGCCTGTTCTTCCAGAACCAGCTGTTCCGAGGACTCGGGTGACAAAGGTGGACGCGCGCAGGTTTGCGGCCTTCTGCTCCCCAACCTGCCCCCGCTGGCCGTGGCGCCGACGTCACCAGTAAGCGGGGGGTCCTGTTCTGGGTTCCCCGCTCACAGCCACAGCCTCGCCCCATGGACTTGGGACTGGATCCACTTGTCCTTGGGGTTCCCTGGCCTGGGGTAGCCTGGCCATCCGGAGTCCTGAAGGCACAAGGCCCTCGTGCACAGACCCACACACAGGGCACCCACACAGACACACACAGCACTCATACACAGACTCACACAGCTCATACAGACACATACACAGAGACATACACACGGGCATACACAGACACACACAGCTCATACAGACACACACAGACAGACATACACACAGGGCGTACAGACTCACACAGCTCATACAGACACACACAGACATACACACAGGGCGTACACAGACTCACACAGCTCATACAGACACACACACCTACACAGACACACACCTACACAGTCAGACACACACACAACACACACACACACACCCTCATCCTGGCCAATAACTTCCCAGGCAGGGTTCTGGCACTGACCCCTACACCTGCCTCCTTCCACTCTCAGGGGATGCCCGGACGCCGGGACAGCAGGTCAGCAGGGAACTTTCTCACCAGTGCGCTCGTTTGTTCACCGGAGCCCCCTAACCTGTCCAGACCCCCCTCAGGACCCCCCGAGCCCTTCCCAGGCCCCATTGCTACAAAGCCTGCAGGCCAGTGGAGGGAGGCAGGGCACAGTGCCAGGAGGCCCCTGAGCCCTGGCCCCGCCATCTTCACAGTCAACTGGGAGCTGGTGCGGAGGGTGCGAGGAAAAGACCACTGGTGGTGCACAGCGACATGGAGCGAGACGTGGGGCTGCTGCGCCTGTACCCCGGATCCCGCCGCGCTGGTAGGACACCCGCCCTCTACCCCTGTACCGGGATCCCGGCCGCTGGTAGGACACCCGTGCCCTCTACCCCTGTACCCGGGATCCCGCCGCGCTGGTAGGACGCCCGTGCCCTCTACCCCTGTACCGGGATCCCGGCCGCGCTGGTAGGACGCCCGTGCCCTCTACCCCCTGTACCGGGATCCCGGCTACGCTGGTAGGACGCCCATGGCCCTGTACCCCTGTCCCCGGGATCCTGGCCGCGCTGGTAGGACGCCCGTGCCCTCTACCCCTGTCCCCGGGATCCCGGCCACGCTGGTAGGACGCCCGTGCCCTCTACCCCTGTCCCCGGGATCCCGGCCGTGCTGGTAGGACGCCCGTGCCCTCTACCCCCTGTCCCCGGGATCCCGGCCGTGCTGGTAGGACGCCCGTGCCCTCTACCCCTGTACCGGGATCCCGCCGCGCTGGTAGGACGCCCGTGCCCTCTACCCCTGTCCCCGGATCCCGGCGCTGGTAGGACCCGCCCTGTGCTCCCGCACCCCATTGCCTTCCCAGACGACACCCAGCTGCTGCTGGACTGGGGACACATGAGCCCCCAAGCTGTGGCCTCTGTGGTCCTCTAGGGCAGCTGCAGGGTGGTGCATGGGTCGTGGACATTCTGTGCCCGGAGCAGCTGGGGACTATGGCCAGACCCTCCGGAGTAGAGGGTGCAGGTGGGCGTGGATGGCTCTCATCAGGGCGAGGTGCAGCTGCAGGTCGGGGTCCCTGTCCTGGTTCTGGCCGCTGCCGGGACAGGACTCGGCTCACCTTTGACCCCTACTTGGAGGAGCCTTTCTGGGGTGGTGAGGGACCTGCCAGGCAGCCTCTGCATGGGCAGAAGCTGACCCTCTGCCTGCAGGTGCGCGCCTTCCTGCAGCCCCCCACTCAAGGGCGTCGTCATGGAGACCTTCGGCGCTGGCAATGGGCCCACCAAGGCCGACTTGGTGCAGGAGCTGCGGGCGGCCACAGAGCGCGGCCTGGTCCTGCTCAACTGCACCCACTGCCTGCAGGGCCCGTCACCGCCGACTATGCGGCCGGCATGGTGGGCCCGAGCCACATGCAGCCCTCTTGACCTCCCGCGCTGACCCCGCGACCCCCCCTGCACTGACCCCGCGACCCTCCCTGCACTGACCCCGCGACCCTCCAGCACTGACCCCTCGACCCTCCCAGCACTGACCCCTCGACCCTCCCAGCACTGACCCCGCGACCCTCCCTGCACTGACCCCGTGACCCTCCCAGCACTGACCCCCGTGACCCTCCCAGCACTGACCCCATGACCCTCCCTGCACTGACCCTGTCACTCTCCCAGCACTGACCCAGTGACCCTTCCAGCACTTACCCCGTGACCCTTCCAGCACTGACCCCGCGACCCTTCCAGCACTGACCCGCGACCCTCCCTGCACTGACCCTGCGACCCTCCCACACTGACCCCACGACCCTCCCCCAATGACCCCGCGGCCTTCCCACACTGACTCCCACACACCCATGACCCTCCTGATCCTCACTGCAGGCCATGGCGGGGCTGGCATTGTCTCTGGTTTCGACATGACATCTGAGGGCTGCCCTGGCCAAGCTGTCCTATGTGCTGGGCAGGCCAGGGCTGAGCCTGAACGCCAAGAAAGAGGTGGGACTGGGCCGTGGCACCTCCTGATCATGGGCACATACTGCCCATGGGCACGTCCTGTCTGTGGGCACCTCCTGATCATGTGCACATCCTGCCCCTGGGCACGTCCTGTCTGTGGGCACCTCCTGACCGTGGGCACGTCCTGCCCCTGGGCACGTCCTGTCTGTGGGCACCTCCTGACCGTGGGCACGTCCTGACCGTGAGCATGTCCTGTTCGGGCACCTCTTGTCCGTGGGTGTGGCCTGGGTCCCTGAGATCTCATGGGCTTCAGGGCTGTGATGCGGCAGATGGGCCTGGACAGGGAGAGGGACAGGTGGGGCGCAGGCTCCCCAGAGTGCACTGGATGCCCACGCAGCGGGACAGGGAGAGGGACAGGTGGGGCGCAGGCTCCCCAGAGTGCACTGGACGCCCACGCAGCGGGGACAGGGAGAGGGACAGGTGGGGCAGGCTCCCCAGAGTGCACTGGACGCCCATGCAGCGGGGACAGGAGCAGGCAGCCGCCCTGAAGCCTGGCCCGCACCCACTGGCCTTCCTGTGCTGTCCTCAGTTGCTGGCCCGGGACCTGCGGGGAGATGACCCGACCCGTGGGGCCGAGCGCCGGCCATCCCTCCAAGGCGGGCCCCTGCGCCTCGGCCTCGCCCATCTCCCTCAGCCTCAGCCAGGTATGGCGGGCAGCAGAGCCCACTGACCAGCCCCTGTGCCCCTTCCCTGTGTGCACGGCGGGCATGTGGGAGGCTGTGCCACAAAGGCCCTGGGCCACAGCGCCACGCCACGCACTGTGCCATGGCCTCCCCGCGGTGGGGCCAGATGAAAGGGTGTGTACTCTGTCATTAGGGTGCCTCTGAGGCCCCAAGCCCCGGGGATGCGGGCGGCTGCGGCGCCTGTGATCAGGCCTTGGGTGCTGTCGCCAGCCTGGGTGGGGCCTGGCCCAGGCAGTGCCAGGCTGCTGACCCCTGTGTGCAGGCTTGAGCTTGGCTGCAGAGCTCCCCTGGCCTTGCGGTGCCCTGAACACTCGCCGGGGACCCCGGCCTGGCCCTTGGGGCGCCCGGAGCTTCCTGCAGCCCCTGCCGGGCCTGGTGGCTTTTTGGATGCACCTGGGTGTGGCAGGGCTGGCCAGGAGAGGGTCTCGGGCATGGAGCGAGAGGTGGGTGTGGGGGTGTTACCTGTGTCCTGGGCTTGCCCCCCAGGGGTGGGCTCCAGGGAGTCCAGTGAGAGGCAGTGAGAGCCCAGCCCTTTTCAGGGTCCCCCCGGTCAGCTCTTGGGGGTGCCAGGGCTCCGCCTCCTCTGCTCCGCACGGTCTCAGGGGCTGAGGACCTGGGACACGAGGCCTGGCCACTGCTGTCCGCAGGAAGCCACCGCTGTCCGGGATGCGCTGATGCCCAGCCTGGCCTGTGCCGCTGCACACACGGGCGACCTGGAGGCCCTGCAGGCCCTGGCTGAGCTGGTGAGGAGGGGAGGGGGCTGGGGCCAGGCCGAGTGGGGACCCTCCTCCTCCTCAGCAGCGACAGCGCCTGGTTCCCGCAGGGCAGTGACCTGAGCCTGGGTGGCGTGGACGGCTGGACCCCCTTGCATGCGGCTGCCCGAGGGGGCCATGTGGGCGCAGTGTCCCTGCTGCTGAGGAGAGGAGTGGACGCCAATGCCCGCGCCCCATGGCGGCCTCAGCCCACTGCAGTTGGCTGCACGGGGCAGGTACGGGGTGGGCACACCCTAACGGCCAGGTCCAGGTGCCCACACCAGGACCGCTCTGGACCACCTAACTGGGACAGGTGGGCACTGGGGGCCCTTCTCAGGCACCATTCAAGGCGCCCGGGGGATCCTGTGGCCCACCAGGTCTGGCCCAGAGCAGGTGGATTTGCATTCCGGTTCCTCGGCGTCTCCCTGCTGACCTTGCCAGGAGACTTGCCTGATGACTCCTCCCGGGTTGGGGCTTCCTGACCTGTGGGAACCCCAGAACTGCTGTGGGGGCTCAGGAGTGCACGGAGGCGGCCGAGACAGAGCCACGGCCCCGTTTCCCCTGGGTGGCACCGTCCCCCTGCGCGGATGGCCCCAGGGCCCCCAACCCAGGCGTGGGTGACGGCTGGATGAGCTCACCGACCCGCCCCCACTCCAGCTCGCACCCACCCGACAGACCGGTCTGCCTGCTGCCGGAGACACCCACCGACCTGGCCTGCCCCCCGTGGGAACCTGCCTGGCGATGGCACCGTCCCCTCCCCTCCCAGCGGCCCCTCCCGGCCCGGGACACCTGCCTCTCACACTTGACCAAGCTAGGCCCTTCTGGAACCTTCTCTGGTGCCAGCCTGGCATCCTGAAATCTCAGCTCCTGATTGCGGCTGTATCTTATCTGAGCCCATTGCCTCAGTTTCCCTGCCCACACCTTGCTAGGTGGATGTGCCGGGCAGTGGGCGGCTCCATCACTGACAGTCCACAGGCCCAGGTGTACAGCGCAGAGAGGCTGCCAGTCCAAGACCAGTGACACTGGCCGTGTGGGTGGTGGGCACAGGGTCCCCCTTCCCTGTGGGTCCAGAGGCCCCAGAGCTCTGCCTTCCTGGAGTGGTGGGTCTGACACGCTTTCTTGTGGCAGGCATCAGGGGGTCATTGGCCTGCTGAGGGCAAGGGGGCCTGCCTGTCCCCACAGGAGCTAGAGGACATGGGCACTGAGCTGTGCAGGTGAGGCCTGGGGGGCACTGAGGGACACTGAGGGGCACTGAGGGACACTGAGGGAGACAGAAAGACTGAGGGACACTGAGAGACACTGAGGGAGATAGTCTGAGGGAGACTGAGGAACACTGAGGGAGACAGAGACTGTGGGAGACTGAGGGGAGACAGACTGAGGGACACAGAAAGACTGAGGGAGACTGAGGGACACGAGGGGCGCTGAGGGAGACTGAGGGACACTGATAGAGACTGAGGGGCGCTGAGGGAGACTGACCAGCAAAGCTGAGGGTGCGCATGCCCCTTCAGCTGTGTGCAGGCGCGGGTCACCCCTGGTCTGAGTCACAGGCACACATGCAATAAACCCAGACTCGGGGTCGTCCTCAGCTACCCTCACCTACACCCTCTTCCTGTCCCCACTAGCCCTCACCCACCCTTGTCAGCCCTCACCAGCCCCCGTCGCCCTGGCTGGCCCCTCCTGGCCCAGCTGTTCGGGGCTGGCTTTGCTGGACTGGTGCAGCCAGTGGTGCCCAGCAGGCATTGGCTCCCCCTAGGCTGGCATCCAGGGCAGACCAGGAAGGCCTAAAGGCATGGTGGCAGGCGGGAGCTGACCTGGGCCTACCAGGCTATGATGGACGCGAGCGCCCTGCAAGTTGTGAGTGCCCTGGACACCCCCGCTGAGCTCCCCTCAGAGGATGCCCCGCCCAGCCTCTGAGAGCAGAGGAGAAAGTGGGTGTCCTGAGGGCGGGGTGTGGGTCAGGGGCCAGGCTGCCCTCTCGCCCCTCATACTCTCACCCCCAGGCAGAGGCAGCCGGGAAGCCGGAGGTGGTCTCCTTCCTACAGAGCCTGCTGGGGGCAGAGGGGCCCAGCACCCAGGCCCCCCTGGGCCGGTAAGTCCGCCTGAGCCCCAGTCGGGACCCTGGGGTGGGGACTGTGTCCAGGGCTGATCTGGCAGTGGCTGAGATCCAAGCCGGGGAGCGGCTGAGGAAGCAGTCAGGGAGGACTGCCTGTAGGAAGGATGGCCGAGTCTGCACCGTCCTGCTAGGCCCCCGTGACTGACCACACAGCGCCGCTGAAGTTCCTGCAGTCCGAGGGCGCCCACCGGACCAGTCCCACAGCCTGGGCACCCAAGCCCGGAGTGCCGTGGTGCTCAGGAGGTGCTGCTCTGGGTCTCACCCGACGCCGACCTGCTGCAGCGTCAGCCCCGGCTTGTCGGGGCCTGTGGAGCTCGAGCCGGCCGCGGCTTCCGGCCAGGCCTGCGGGCTCTGTGGGCATCGCGCAATAAAGTCCCGGGCACGCCCTCCTGGGTCCCCAAAGCCTGGCTCCAGTGGGTCTGTCTGGGGGTGTGGGAGCCGTGCCCAGGCTCTGGGTCAAAGGGCAGCGTCCCCGGCAGCCCATGGGCAGAGGGACCCACAGCTGGGCTTGGGGCCATCCGTGAGAGTGTGGAACATGACACAGCGTGTGTGAATGTGAGTGTGTATACGTGAGAGTGAATGTGTAAGAGTGTGTGAGAGGGAGAGGGTGAGTGAATGTGTGAGAGGAAGAGTAGAGTGCAAGTTGTGAGTGTATGAGTGTGAACACGACACGTGTGTGAACACGAGTGTGAGTATAATGAGCGTGAGTCTGGGCGAGCCACACCCACGGGGTGCCAGAGCAGACCCTCCCCGGCACTCTGCCCGTCTCTCCTGAATCCTCTTTCAGGCCGCCTCCTCCAGGCAGCCCCATCCTCCTCCTCCTCCTCCAGGCAGCCCCATCCTCCTCCTCCTCCAGGCAGCCCCCATCCTCTCCTCCTCCTCCTCCAGGCAGCCCCCCATCCTCCTCCTCCTCCAGGCAGGCCCCATCCTCCTCCTCCAGGCAGCCCCCATCCTCCTCCTCCTCCAGGCAGCCCCCCATCCTCCTCCTCCTCCAGGCAGGCCCCATCCTCCTCCTCCAGGCAGCCCCCATCCTCCTCCTCCTCCAGGCAGCCCCATCCTCCTCCAGGCAGCCCCCATCCCTCCTCCTCCAGGCAGCCCCCATCCTCCTCCTCCAGGCAGGCCCCATCCTCCCTCCTCCTCCAGGCAGCCCCCATCATCCTCCTCCTCCAGGCAGCCCCATCCCCTCCTCCTCCAGGCAGCCCCCATCCTCCTCCTCCAGGCAGCCCCCCCATCCTCCTCCTCCAGGCAGCCCCCCATCCTCCTCCTCCTCCAGGCAGGCCCCATCCTCCTCCTCCAGGCAGCCCCATCCTCCTCCTCCTCCAGGCAGCCCCATCCTCCTCCTCCTCCAGGCAGCCCCCCATCATCCTCCTCCTCCAGGCAGCCCCCATCCTCCTCCTCCCCAGGCAGCCCCCCGCACCCCATCTGAAAGTCCTCAGATCCCTCCTGGCTAGTGCGGTTCTGTCTGGCCCGATTCTGTCCATGTCCTAGGGAGGTGGGCTCCACTTGCCCCGGTGGGTGCACTCCAGGGCGCTCCTGAAGTGGGGACCCTGCAGTTCTCCAGCTCCAGGAGTCAAGACCAAGGCCTGGGCCTCCTGACAGCTGTGACCTTGGCGTCAGCCCCTGCTGTCCCCGCCTCTCCAGGGCACCCTCGCGCACGCCCAGCGCGGGCAGCTGCCCCGCTCTGCTGCTGGCCTCTCCCAGGTGGGCCAGGCAAGGTGGCCCCCACCTGCACCCCAGGCATCTCAGCCTGGTTCCCAGGCCCAGGCTGGCACCTCTGCTGGCTGGGTGCCAGGCTCTCTGCCAGACACGGGTGTGCCCGCCTTGCACAACCAGGCTGGCAGGCGGCAGGGCCTCTGCCCCACACCCTGGGGAAGGCCCGGGAAGGAGGTGGGGGGCCGGCAGGGCCCTGGGCTGTGCCTCCCCTGTGGCGCACCCACTCCCCAGGCAGCCCACGCCCTGCTGAAGGGTCCCTGCTGAAGGGTAGCTCTTGGGCCCATGGCAGGTGGCCAGCGGCCACGCAGTGGCCCTCTGTCGCCCAGTGCCAAGGGACGGCTCTTCCCAACTGGGTCACCAAGGACTGGGGTGCTTCCACCTTCTGGGCCGTGGGGACCTCAGGGCTGCCCCTCCTGACCCAGGCCTCTAGCAGTGGCCAGCAGGTCTCAGCCGCTGAGGACAGCCCATGTGTTGGGGACGGAGTCCCTGAGGACAAACACCGTCACACAGATCCCGCTGGGGCCAGCTGGGCCAGCCAGGCTCCCGGGCGGCTCCCAAGGAGGAAACAAGGCACAGCCCATGCAGGGCCTCGCTGGAGAGAAGCGGGCTTGGCCCTCAGGTGGGGCTCACACCCTGCAGTGGTTTCTCCTCAGGGGAGGCCGCGGGGGACTCCAGGAATCCCGACTCGGCACCCCTCTTACTTCTCCCATCGCCCATGCTGGGCCGGTCTCCTCTGGGCGACCCCAGGGTGTGTCTCAAGTCTTGGTCCTGAGCCTCCCCCACCAAGTCCCCTGGGCCCGGCCCCTCTCTGGAGCTGATGCCGTCCTCTACCCCAGGGCCACTGCCCCTCGGGAGGTGCTGTCCCGGTGGGGGACTCCGGCTGGGCCTCAGGGTCGCCCGTGGAGGTCCCGGAGGGCTGAGTCCCGCATTCCTGCCCGGGCCGCCCCCGCCGCCTCGCGGGATGGTTTCACTTTCTCTTCCGCGCCCCTCCCTGGCGCCCTGGTCCCTGAAGCCGGCGGGGCGGCCCCCTCGCCACCGCCCCCGGCCGCGCGCGGACCCGGCCGCCAGGTGCGCGGGGCGGGGCGGGCTCGGGCCGGGGGCGCCGGGCCGGGCGCGTGAGTCAGGCCCACCCCCGCGCAGGCCGGTACCGGCCGAGGCCCCGCCGCGGACCCGCGGGCCGGAGCCGCCCGGCCCGGCCCGACCGGTCGGACGAGCGCGGCGGCGCATTCCGGGGCGGGGGCGGGGGCGGCGGCCGCTCGCTTAAAAGGCGCCGCGCGGGGCCGGGCCGGGCCAGGCCGGGCTGGACGCTGGACGCGCGCGGACGCGGTCGGCGCGCTGGGTGCAGTGGTTCTTGACAGTTCAACAGTCTGTAGCGCAATTGGCGAAATGTTTAGGACCACTAGACCCGGCGCGCCCGCTCGGCGGCGGCCACGCGGCCACCACCGCGTCCAGCGCGCGGCGCGGCCCGGCCCGGCGGGGGCTGAGACCGGCGGGGGCGCGGGCCGGGGCGTGGGGTCGGGGCGCGGGGTCGGGGTACGGATCTCGGGGCGCGGGGTCGGGGCGCGGATCTCGGGGTGCGGATCTCGGGGTGCGGATCTCGGGGCGCGGGGTCGGGGCGCCGGATCTCGGGGTGCGGATCTCGGGGCGCGGGGTCGGGGGCGCGGATCTCGGGGCGTGGGGTCGGGGCGCGGGGTCGGGGTGCGGATCTCGGGGCGCGGATCTCGGGTGCGGATCTCGGGGCGCGGGGTCGGGGCGCGGATCTCGGGGTGCGGATCTCGGGGCGCAGGGTTGGGACGCGGATCTCGGGGCGCGGGGTCGGGGCGCGGATCTCGGGGCGCGGGGTCGGGGTGCGGATCTCGGGGCGCAGGGTTGGGGCGCGGATCTCGGGGCGCGGAGTCGGGGTGCGGATCTCAGGGCGCGGGGTCGGGGTGCGGATCTCGGGGTGCTGATCTCGGGGCTCGGGGTCGGGGGTGCGGATCTCGGGGAGCAGGGTTGGGGTTGCGGGTTCAGGGCGCGGATCTCGGGGCGCGGGGCCGGGGGCGCGGGGTGAGGCGGGATCCGGGCGCGTCGCCCCCTGTCGGCCGTGGCCCTGGGCTTGGCCAGGGCTGCTGGGCGGCGTCGGTGTCGCGGGGTCGGGCGCGGGCCCCAGTGGCGCGAAGGCGCCCGGAGGGAGCCGCGGGCCGGGCCGGAGCGAGACGGTCCCTCCCGCGGCTGCCGGCGCCCTCCGGAGCTGGCGCGGAAGCGACTCCCGACGCCGGCGTGGCCCTACCTGCCGGCCCGCCCTCGGGACACGGGGGTCCACAGCGGCCGCCCCCGCAGGTTTGATCAGTTAAGGCAAACCGCGCAGGGGCGCGGCACGGTGACACCTGCCCCTCTTCCCTGGGGAAGTCGCCGCTGGCCGCCGTGGGACTCGGGGCCAGCAGAGCTGGTCACTGCTGGCCGTCGGGGTGGCTTAGAGGCTTCCTGAAAGTTCTCCCCACTTTGAGCGGATGCTGCCAGGCGCCCGCTTTCCTGCTTCTGGGGTCTGGAGATTTGAGTCTATCTGCCAGCTGCATGACAACAAATGCTTCTGGGTCACACCCGCAGAGCTCAGGGTACGACAATAAGTGTACACCCTAAACCTGCGTGTGTCTGGGTCACTCCGCTGACTGCCCAATAGGAGCACTGGGCCTCGGCTGTCTGGAGCTGGGCAGGTGCCCCCCACACCATGGCACCACGCGAACCCCCAGGCTCCAACACAGCCAGGGGCGGCCTGGCGCCTACCTGCACTGCCGCTGAAAACAAGCTCCTCTGAGCTGGCGCTGCCAAATCCCCGTTTCCGCAGATTGCCCACGGGAGCCGTTTATTGGCAAGGTTGGGGGTCGGGTTCAAGCCCACCAGCTGGGAGCGAGAACTTTCCCTCGTGAGGGGGCAGCCCCAGGCACCTGGTCCCTGCACTTCGAGGACCCTGAAACCTCCAGGGCCTTTGGCTCCACACAAGTCCCCTGTCGCCTGAAACATCAGCCTGGGGGCCCTGCGTTTGCTGCCCACTCAGGCAGCAGAGCCCTGGGGCGGGCAGGCCCTGCTGAGCCAGGCCTGCCTGGCAAAGGCTCCTGCCGGGCAGAGGCTGCTAGACTCAGGCGTCCCTGGCAAGTTCGTGGCCCGGGGCTCGGCCCACGGCTGGTGCTCGGACCTGCCATCCTGGCCAGCTGGACAGTCGGTCTGGTCACTGCAGGCCGGTTCTGGGCAGCCCCACTGCTGCTCCCGGAGACAGCAAACCCACAGCTGGTCCTGGGGGCTGAGCTTGGGGGCCACTGACTCACCCCAAAGCTGATGGAACCCAGCGGGTGGGCGGGGGTGGGTCCCAAGTGTAAGAGCCCAGAGAAGGGCTCGAGCAGCCTTGACCACCTGCCCGTTCCTGGGTCCCGACCAAGCTGGCCCCACTCAGCGAGGCTGTGGGCTGGGACTGGCAGGGAGGGACCCCCAGGAGGCCTTGTCTGAGCCTGCGACCTTGGGGAACCCCATTCCCCAGCCTCTGGGACAGGCGCAGTTTGAGAGAGGCGTGTGCGGCCTGAGACCTGGTCAGGCAGGAGCCTCCGCCATGTCCTCGCGTTTGCCACCCCAGCCTCCCGCGGCCACACTCCCCCTCCACTTGCAAGGTTTCCACCTCAAGTTCCGTATCTTTTCTTTTAAAAAATCCCATATTTGGGGCCGGAGCCATAGCACAGTGGGGGAGGGCGTTTGCCTTCCTGCGCAGCCAACCTGGTTTCGATCCCGGCATCCTATATGGTCCCCCGAGCACCGCCAGGCGTGATTCCTGAGTGCAGAACCAGGAGTAACCCCTAAGCATTGCTGAGTGACCCAAAAGCAATAAATAAATAAATAAATAAATAAATAAAATCACTGATGAGAGGCCAGAGAGATAAATCCAGCGGGAGGACATTTGCCTTGCTCACGACAGACCCGGGTTCAGTTCCCGGCATCCCATATGGTCCCCGAGCACCGCCAGGAGTAATTCCTGAGTGCAGAGCCAGGAGAAACCCCTGAGCATCGCTAGGTGTGACCCAAAAAGTAAAAAAATATATACATACAAATAAATCACTGTATCACTGTCTTCCTGTTCATCATCGATTTGCTCCAGCGGGCACCAGTAACATCTCCATATGTCCTGTCTCATGCTAGTAGAGCCAAGGGCATCTGCTCGTCCAGGAACATAAAGAGCCTCAAACCATTCCATCAGGTCATGGGAATGAGGTCTATAATTGTTCCTGGTAATTTGGCATATCAAATACGACACGGGTAGCTTGCCAGGCTCTGCCATGTGGGTGGGATACTCTTATTTTTTCATGAGGTTGCACTAATAGCACAGTGGTTAGGGCATTTGCCTTGCACACGGCCAACCCAAGTTCAATCCAGGGCATCCCAAAGAATCCCTGAGCACTGCCAGGAGTAATTCCTGAGCACAGAGCCAGAAGTAACAGCTAGGTGTGGCCCAAAATTAAAAAAAAAAGTGGGAAGAGATAAAAACAGAATAAAAAAAGAAAAAAAATAGACCTTGTAAAAAATGCACTTTAGGATAAATAACTATGATCTTTTTTTAAAAAAAAGTCCAAAATGCAAAAACTGAATGCTAAATTCAATTTTAAATACATTTATATGCAAATAAATAAACAAATAAATAGATAAATAACTAAATAAATAAAACCCTTATTTATTAGAATATAGTGAGTCTCAGTAAGTTCCGAGTCCCTGCGAGCCTGAGGGCAGCTCCACATCACTCCCACACTTAGCAAGCTCACATTTGTCAAAGCTGACTTCTGGTTGTTGTGTAAAGCTGGCTTCTGGTTGTTGTGTTAAAGCTGGCTTCTGGTTGTTGTGTTAAAGCTGGCTTCTGGTTGTTGTGTTAAAGCTGGCTTCTGGTTGTTGTGTTAAAGCTGGCTTCTGGTTGTTGTGTTAAAGCTGGCTTCTGGTTGTTGTGTTAAAGCTGGCTTCTGGTTGTTGTGTAAAGCTGGCTTCTGGTTGTTGTGTTAAAGCTGGCTTCTGGTTGTTGTGTTAAAGCTGGATTCTGGTTGTTGTGTAAAGCTGACTTTTGGTTGTTGTGTTAAAGCTGGCTTCTGGTTGTGTTAAAGCTGGCTTCTGGTTGTGTTAAAGCTGGCTTCTGGTTGTTGTGTAAAGCTGGCTTCTGGTTGTTGTGTTAAAGCTGACTTCTGGTTGGTTGTTGTGTTAAAGCTGGCTTCTGGTTGTTGTAAAGCTGGCTTCTGGTTTGTTGTGTTAAAGCTGACTTCTGGTTGTTGTGGCTGTGCGTGCAGTGTTGCACACCCGGCTTTGCTGGGCCGTCCTTCGTCTCTGAGTCTCTGAAACGTTCCAGCTTCTCACCCAGGCCTCTCCCTACCTCAGCTCCTCTCATTCCTGTAATAGTCCTAAAATCACGGGAGTTCTCCCCACAGAAATAGGCACGAGAATGAAATCCTAGGACTCCAATTGCAAAAGAAGTTAACTCCCTGTTTGCAGATGGCGTGACAAGATAGACCCTAAAGCTTCCTAGAACAGCTGTTAGCAATCGTGAACAGAACAGTATAAGGGCAGGCTCCAAAACAGTGCACAAAGGTTGGCTGGTTTGGAGCCCAAGAGATAGTTCAGGGGTTCAGGCACTTGCCTCACCTGTGACAGAGGCCGAAGCGATCCCTGGCCCGCATGTGGTCCAGCACTCCAGGGGTGATGCCTGGACAGAGTCAGAATAAAAGCCCTGAGCACCACCGGGTGAGGGGCCCAACCCCGTCCACCAAACCGGATGTATTTCTGTATGCAATTAATGAGCTAGAAGAAAAAGACGAGAAACAACCACCCCATTTATAAGAGTGCTCCCAGAGTCCTATCCTTAAGAGTCAACTTAGCAAAGATGTGGAAAGTTCCATGGCTGGAACTTGTGAAGGAAATAGCAGAGAAACGCCCCGGTGCACGGAAGGGCCCCAGCGTCCACGGACTGGACAGGCGAATGGACCTGGATGTTTACATGTGGGTTGTTGAAGCACCTTCCTCCCTGATGCCTCACACAGATCCAGCGTGACTGCTGCCTGGCTGCCTACGTTCTCTAAGTTCTCTGCAAGCACTTAGAATAACAGCAATAACATGTATAAGAAGTCATAAAACTCTCAGAGTAGCCGAAGCCATTCTGAGAGAGGAGGTTGGGAGGCATCCTGTCCGATTATATCCTAAACCTGAATGATCCGAGCAGCATGGCGTGTGAAGCTGGGCCGTGTCCCCAGCATGGCAATCCTCTGTTCTACGAGCCTCTGCCGTGCCTGGCGCGGGAGGGGCTGAGGGCAGCCTCTTCACAGACTTTTGGATGGTGCAAAACCCAAAGAAGAACAATAAATGTGATCTATGTCTCGCACCATGCGGAAGCCCCAAGGCTGGGCCAGAATGCACAGAACACATCGAGAAAAACAGGCGCTGCTCCTGCATCCTGTCTGCAGGCGGCCCTGTCTGCAGTGACCCACAGGCAGGGACAAACGGACTCACCCTGGCCTGTGCGGAGCCCCGCGAGTCCCAGTTAGGGGAAGGCTCAGCGCCCATTGCCAGGAGGCTGGCACAGTGCCCCTGAGCCTCTGTCCCGGCCATGAATTTGGCCTCTGGTTGGTCCCAAGCGTGGCTCTCGGTCCTGCACCTGACCCTTCCCAGAGGGAGAGCTGAGGGCCAGCCGTCCCCAGAGCCCACGGCTTTGGTGCTTTCTGGTTAAGGGGGTTCCTCCTGTGTCAGGGGGCCCTGGCCAGCAGCCCCAGCACGAATGAAGGAGATCTTGCGGACTTCACCCCTGCGGAAAAAAAGAGAGGGATGGACTTGGGAGAAACTCTGCCTTGCTGCTGCTAAGAAGGAAGAAAGGAAAGGAAAGGAAAGGAAAGGAAGGGAAGGAAGGGAAGGGAAGGGAAGGGAAGGGGGAAGGAAGGGAAGGGAAGGGAAGGGAAGGGAAGGGAAGGGAAGGGAAGGGAAGGGAAGGGAAGGGAAGGAAGGGAAGGGAAGGGAAGGGAAGGGAAGGGAAGGGAAGGGAAGGAAGGGAAGGAAGGGAAGGGAAGGGAAGGGAAGGGAAGGGAAGGAAGGGAAGGGAAGGGAAGG
>JAJIBD010025920.1:0-23846 GCA_021461705.1 Cryptotis parvus | reverse complement strand
TAATAAAATCTATTTCATTATTCTGGGGAGACCTGGAGTAAAGTCTCAGTAAAACAGCTTTTCTTCAGTCTTTCTCTGAAATTCTAAATGAACTTGTTTGGTGAGTCTTGGTCTGTGCTTAAGGTCTCATTCACACAATTTGAAATTACAGCCTCTAAATTATCTATTTTTAGTTCTACAGGAATAGATTTGATAGTTTAAATATTCCTCAATAGCTAATCTTCAGGCTAGTGAACAGGTCACACTTAGGATAAGACCTGAAATTTCAGGTTCTCTCTCACACCTTTACCAAAATAGCTATAAATGGATAAGAAATAACTTCTTCACACAGGGAAGCGCAGAAGGTTTCAGAGGTCAGAGTTCTTACAGGGATTTAACAGACTAAGATTAAATGGGGAAATATCGCATTGACAGCATTGTTTCTGTCTTTTCCAAGGATATGGTCTATTACATCTAAAGTTATTAAATCTCCTATCCCAGGCCAGTGTAAACTATGATGATTCCCAGAGATAATGGGGAGGGAGCAATAGGAGAAATGAAGTATTTTTGGGGTGATCAGATGCCTCTGCAGCTTTGGTCAAGAGATCTGTGACAGTTACACACATGTACAGTTTTGAAGCAAAACCAATAATTCCATAATATTATAAACCAATGATAAGTCAATGAAATATTAAAAATCAAAACAAACAGTGCTTTAATTTTGAAAAATTATGCCTGACCCTCAATATTATATATTCTTAGGAAGCAAATATCAGGAGTCTTGAGTCAAATGACTAGAAAACATACTGTACATTACAATGCCTCTAATTGGATGTTCAGCACTACAGAACTTTGCTAGGGCATGGTATTTTTAGGCTGCTGGTTTGTAGTCCATTTAGTGTCCAATAAAGTCTCTACTTTACTGGATCATCAAATAGTGTTACACTACCAGGACTAAGCATTTAACTTTTTGGCCTAGTTTCCCAAGAGCCAAAAAGAATTGACCTTGAATATGCTTGGTGCTCTGTTCTTCAAGTGCTCCTCTTGAAAGCTCTCCGGCTCCCAGTTTATATGAAGTCATTATTCTTTCCCAAATACTCCAGATGAAAGAAAATAAACACAATATAAGTTGCCTATAGTAATTTGATAAAAAAGATATAATATTTATAAAGTTTCATAATAATACTATATAGAGGCTGATAATGCTTTAATAAGCAGAAATTTATCTTAGTAGGGATGGGCCGGTTTGATCTCCAGCGACCAGTCAGTTCCCCACGGCACTGCCTTCTCCAAATGCGGTACCAAGCCAGGAATAACCCCTGAGCATCACCAGAGTGCGACTCAAAAGACAAAAAAATTACTGTAAGAGCAAAGGTTTTGCTCTATAAATCCTGGAAGAACACACCATCTTGAAACACAGAGCTACACACACTACATACCAGCCAAAGCTAGTTCCTATCAGTAGGGACCCTGAATTAGTTACAATTGTTCTAGCTTATTCCAGTAGAAGTAGAATGAAGTATTTACAAAAAGCTGATAAGTTTGACAATTTTCCGGCCACAATATCCATTTTCAGGCAGAAATAGTTAATGGACCTGGCTGAGTAGGAAAAGACGACTGGTATTGAAAATAGAGATTTAATTTAAAATGAATCATGATATAATGGTACAATTTTTTTCTACACAATGGAAAATTGAATACAAGATGTAGGAAGAGGGAATGCAAATTCTGCACAAATGAACAGATTAGAAAATAAAAGGTTAGCATTACATGCTTAGTTAAATACACACTCACATGAGTACACCTGATTATTAGGATATTTTAATCAGGATTCTAAATTAGCAGAGAAATGTTGTATTGTCCTAGGTCAATTTGTGATCTGCTATAACCTCAGGTAAAAGTAAATCTTTGCATCAGTTGACTTTGTAAATATTTTTAAAAAATGCACATCTAGGGTCCCATCAGTAAACTAGAATACAAAGGAGATATCATTTTCAATCTGATTATCAAAAATCCTCCCATTGAAGTACAAAATAGTTGAGTGAAAAGTGATCCACAAACTAGGTGATTTGTTACAATAAAAACACATTTTGGCTCTGCATCAAAAAAATAGTAGAAAATTAAATATTCCATGCTCAAAATTTCTTTGCTATTTGTTAACACACACATCTTTGAATATAAGTTTGACATTTTCCTTAGAAAGTAGAGGCACTCTTTTCTGTAAATTTCCAGATAAACGGAGAAAGACTGCTTGCAGTCAGGACATTGACATATAGTACATTATAACACTCTGTCTGGCATACAGGCAAGTGGAGATGATAAGAATCACTTCTGCACACAGCCTCAAGTTCAGAGTGACAACAAGGTGAATTGTGGGCCTACAGGTGTAGGTCTTGCAAATCTTCCATCTTATCTAAATATCTATATTTACATTTGTCAAATATGAAAACTTGAACTCAGAAGCTATGTATAATGCCAAAAGATAGCACCAGACACATTGCCTTTCTAGTAGGCTTATCTCTCTAAGACTTGGAGCTCAAGGTTTCAATTTTAGTTTTCTGGTTCACTCTGTTTCTTCATCAGACTTAACATGTTCAAAACTATAAAAGCAATCTTATATTCTACTAAATGCATAGTTAGGTTTTAGTCATTTACTGAACAGATACGTAAATGATTAGTGCTACCAACTGTCCATTTGCTATTAGATTTTGTATTTTTTGTTGAACATATATTTCAAGTATCTCAGTCTATGATGGATGGTATAAATTGTATTATCTTTTAAAATTAGATCAAAACTTTTTTAATGATAATTTAGTATTGGTTTTCAAAGGCAATTTTCTCTGAAAAATGTTTGGGATAACATAAGAATTTGGGCTGTTAATAAATTGGAGTAACTGTAAATAAATGAAGTTTGGGAGGGAGAGTTCTAATTTCCACTTGGTTACTAGAAAAAAATATATCAAATATATATTTCGACCCAAATTTATCTCCATAAAAATCTGTTATCTTTTTTTAATGATGATCGTTAGGAGCTTGTAATGTTAGAATTTCTCTTGGGAACACAGAAGTCCCATTATGCGTAGCAATCACCTCTATCTGTTGATAAATTACTCTCTATTCGTCTACGGGTCGTGGCGGGCCTAATGGAACTTTGGATAAAATAAACACTAACTTGGAAAAAATAAGCCCTTTACGCTCCTGGTATTTAAACTCATTGCACATGTAGAGATTTCCTAAAGCTGTCTCTACTCTGGGTTCTCATTATCCCTTCATATTGATTAAAACTACTTTGTGATGAATATAAGTAACACTCATATTTAAAGAGCTTGAGTATCTATTATTGGTTTTATGTTTATTATCTCAATACCTTCCATTTGCTAATATCTCTCTTCGTAGAAGCCCTCTGAGATTAAAGGAGTGTCAAATAAAAATAAATGAATGTGGATGAACTTTATGATCTAGAGTTGAAGGAGATTCTCTGAACCTTCTACTTGTCCAGGAGAAACTTCCATGATTTTTCATTTGTACTCTAGGTCGAACATGGCAAATCTAGCCAAGATGCAGGTATCAATTCTGTTCTTTTTAACCCCTTTCTCATTTCTTCTCACTCTACCTCACAAAAGACCCAAACAAAGCAACACCACACATACACACACACGATTTTCACACACACAGTATAGGCCTTTCTTGATTCTCAAGTCTGTACTTCACTAACAAGTACTTCTTTGAAGTGCAGATCCATATAAATAGCCATCTTTTGTGAATTTCTTCTTTAATATCTGAATAAATCTAATATTTCCAACATATAACATTTATTATCAAGTAAGTGATTTATATATTTAATATTCAAATACATTTATAGTAATTTGTCTGAATTGTGAGTATTTGACCACGTGGTAAAATTAAGAAGATCAAGAACTACTAGGGCCAGAGCTATAGTACAGTGAGTAGAGACACTTGCCTTACATATGGCCAGCTTGGGTTCAATCCTGGCATCCCATATGGTCTGCCAACACTGCCAGACGTAATTCCTGAGTACAGGGCCAGAATTAACCCATGAGCATCACTGAGTGTGGCGAAAAAAAAGAAAGAAAAAGGGAGTATTATGATTGTTCAGCATACACGTTAATAGAACAGTGTATGTCATATTCTTCATCTCAGAGGTTCTTTCTGATGATTTCTAGAATAAATGATCTAAATCATGGTACAAATTCAAAGTTTCCATGATGTAGCTGTAAATGGGAGTATCAAATGTAAAATTTTCTGTATCTTTTTAGCTTTGCATATGCAATGCTTTTTTTCTTTCTTTTTGGGTCACACCTGGCCAGGAGTTCCCTGGCTCTACATCAGGAATTACTCCTGGCAGTGCTCGGTGACCATATGGGATGCCGGGGATCAACTCAGGTCAGCGCGTGCAGGGGCAAATGCCCTACCGCTGTGCATCACTCTGACCCAGCAATGCTTTAATTATAAATATTTCCCAATATTTTTTTTTCAATTTCTTTAATTGTATTTGAGTGTTTATTATCTTGAAGCCTCTAAGTATTTTTCTTTTGCCAATAGAGATATTAGCACTTATGCTTTTTATCTACGGGGATACAGTGAACATAAGCTGTAAAATCCTGTGTGTCACTCTGGATTGTGAACTACAAAGCGCATGCTCATATATGAAGCATTATTGTTGAATATTTCTAAATACTCTGTTTCTAGATCTAAATTTCTCTGGTATGTAAAGTACATAATACCTCAGTTTGCAACCACCAGAGAGACAAGTTCGGAATATATTTCTTTCTTGAAACATAAGATCAGTTCACTGACATAGGCATACTGCATACTTGTTTTTAAATCACAAGGAGACTCATTATTGGCAAATATATTAATTGCTCTTCTGCTAATTTTTTCTCACTGAATTTTTGAAAAACAAATGAGAATAAACCAAAGGAAAATATCTCAAGAAAATATAGAGAGGAAAAAGATCTTGATTTATGGGCTTACTTTATAATGGAGCTAAGAGAAGTGTTTATGTGAAAAATGCCATTTTCCTATGACTACTTTCTCAATATGTCCATCTGAAGGGATACAGTCTATTTGTGTACCAGTCGAGCATTCTTATATGTATGTGTGTGTCTGTATGTGTCTGTGTGTCTGTGTCCACACCCTACAGTACTCAGGGATTACTCTACAATCAGTGTTTACTCCCATCAGAGTTCATAGGAACATATGTGTTGTCAGGATTTGAACCTAGGTCTGCACATGCAATTCAAGTACCTTATCTGCTGTGCTTGCTCCCTGGCTCTGAGTGCAGGGATGCTAAAAAATATGGTTTTCTTTCTAGTCTTATTTTATTTCAGCTTATAAAATATTATTTCCCCAATTCTCTCTGATACTAGTTTCTGAATCCAAATTCTTCCCCGGCAACCAAAATACAAATTTTAATCTCTGTTCTTCCTTTTTCCTCATTTACCAAGTTCCCTCATCCCTCAGAAAAATCTTCATGTGTTTACTATTTCTAATGTTATTGTCCTGTAAGCTGCTTTAATCACTTTTTGCTTGTGCTGACTTGTAGAGATACTTTGATACTGTAACTGGTCTTGTGGTCTTTGACTGATTTCAGTCTATCTCCATAGCAGTGCCAGTTATATTCTTAATACATGAGTCTGATTATGTCACTTCTTATTAAAAGATTCTATTGGTCTCCTGTTTTATATTTTTATAAAATCAAACACATTAGCATGTCCATCAGTCTCTTCACTGACACATACATAAAATCAAGTCATGTCTAGTATGGTATAACTTTTTCCCCATGTCTCCTATTTCTCCTATACCCTCCTATACCCTCCTATACCCTGCTCCTATTTCTCCAATACCGCAAACACCGCCAGAGTAATTCCCGAGTGCAGAGCCAGGAGAAACCCTGAGCATTGCCGGGTGTGTCCCAAAAAGCAAAAAAAAAATGATAAGATGAAGTATATGTTCTTCATTTCAGCCTTTGCAACTCTTTGTCACAAAGCTTTATTCTCCAGTGTTCTAGCCTCCTTCCCCTTTTGCAATTCAGGTAAATCTTTAGTGCTACCTTCCTTCATTCTCTTTCACAACTTCTAATGCATTCCCTGAAATTCAGCTTTATAAAAAGTGTCATTTTGATTATTTTTTTATCTGTCACCGTTGAATTTCTATCTGTTTTCTTTTACTTAATTTTACTCACTGGCCCATTATTTATTTCCTATTTAAAAATATGTTCACCTACTTTCTAGATCTTGGTTATGATGAGCCCCTGCCAATGTGGGTTTGATTTTATTATCTTTCAGTATTGTTCAGCATCCCAGAGGTTTGGCTTCATTAATAGATTTAGTACAAGGCCCAGTAATGTAGAGCAGGTTTGAAGGGTCTGCGTTTGTAGAAAGCTATTTGGACCCATAGTCGAATGGGTCTTCCCCTCAACTAATTACACAAAGGCAAGGCATCCGTTGCGTAGATATTTTATTCCAAGACCTCAGCACAGAGCCTGTCATATGATAGTTCTCAAACATATTGATTATTTTAATGAATTGTTGCATATCGGGCAGTACAATTGATGAGACACATCGTGTGATTCATTTTGCTCTCATGTATGCAGTCTCCCACATCAACACTAAAAGCAGAGGAGCTGAGAATGATTTATAAAAGATAGGAAGATGCTTTTCAGCACACTAACTTCTGAGACCCTGTGAATAATATAATGACCTAAAACTAAACTTTCCCTGTAGCTCAATACTGTCACTAAACTCTTGGGAAAACATATTAGTGTTATTTACATGATTTATTGTCTCGAGATATTAACTAGGCATTTCATTTAGATTGAGCTGGGGAGCTAGTGCCTGCTAAATAAATATAGATATGTAAGAAAAAAAATTAGTAAAATTTAGCAATAAATAGCATCTACATATTTTAAGAGGTGCTCTTTCTCTTCAACAATACACTTTTCTGGAACTGTATTACATGCTATAACCATGTTAGCAAGGTTTGTATCTGATGAATAGCAGCAATACAGGTTTTTACTGTTGTTGTTTTGTTTTTTTTTCTGACAGGTGTAAATGACACTGTACTTGAGGTTATTTCAGTGGGCATTTGATGAGTACTGACTTATTGTAAGAACACACCAAAACTATAATTGTATTGTCATGAACAATAGTTATGTGGAAAAATAAACATGGATCATTTATAATAGACCATTCTGATAGAATGGTCTAGTCAATAAAATTCCCTTCTGTTTATTTCTCAACTAGTGACCCACAGTTATTTTTTCCCATTAAATTAATCTTTCTAAATATAAATCAGATTTCTTTCTCTTGCTTTTACTGCACTGTATCGTCTAAAATAAAGCTTTAATCCTTAACCTTCAAGTGTCTTCATTATGAATCACACTTCAGTTTCAAGTCTTCTGCTTTTTCTAATTATCCCAATAAAATACATATAAACTATTATCTTATTTTGTATAAACATACTCAATTCTGTCTAAAACTCTTTGCTTCATCTGGAAAGTTCTTCTTGAGACCTTCCTTAATTCCTATATAATATATTATTACCCTCACTCTCAACCCACCTGCATTACTACAACTTTTCTCATGCCATTTTCTCTCCAAAACAAACTTAACATGCACTTGCTTATTTAGTTTCTATTTATTCATCAAATTTTACATTAAATGATAGCACAATCTTCGTCCTGATTTACTACCATATCAGTAAAGTATATTGAATAAATAAATTAATTAGAAACCTATAGGGCATATCAGAGTATAAATTGCACACCTGTATCTATTCATTCTTTGTCATTTTTCTTTGGCTAATTTGTTATTGTAGGAATAGGAATAAGTACAGCTACCAGAAATAGGAAATATAATTTCCTGATTTTATTCTTATATTGGCTCTATAACGAAGAATCAGATTTTTTTTTGATATCTAAGGGAAACATCAAATATCCAATAAAAAAGCATCAATAATATAGACATAGCACAACTCGGGCAGTGCAACTTTCTTATATTTGGTGGCAGAGTGGACAATCCAAAAAAGGGAAGGTATAATTTCTAAAACATATATATGAGGCTGATTAAGGTACAGAAAAACTCAAGAAGCAGCTCAAGAATCTCAAAAGTATTGTGAAAACTTGAACAGATAAAACATTGATAATTTTCCCCAAATGGAATGAGTGAGCAAAATCAGTGACCAATTAGTAACAATGGAGAGAGCCTATTTAGTCTACGGACCTCATGACATTTACAATTGTAAATAAATTATTTTGTATCAATAAAAAATAAAGTAGTTCAATAAAGCAAAAAAAAAATTTAAAAATTAAAAAAAATTAAAAAATATAATTGAAACAAGGCACCAAAAAAAATGAAACTAGGGAAATTTGTGAAAAGTGATTTTAATTATAAAAGTATGAATTAGGGGCCTGAGCGATAGAGTATGGCATTTGCCTTACACGTGGCTGGCCTGTGCTGGCCGGGTTCGATCCCTAGCATCCCAGATGGTCCCGAGCATGGCTAGGAGTAATTCCTGAATGCAGAGCCAGGAGAAACCCCTGAGCATTGCTGGGTGTGACCCAAAAAAGCAAAAAAAAATGTATGAATTAAGGACTCTATATCACTGAAGGTTTTCCAGAATAGATTTGGAAATATTGAACTGATGAAGTTGATTGTGTTTGTTAGACTGTTAGACTCATGGAACTAAAAATACTGTATTTAAAAAGCCAATTCCAGTGAAATTCTTACCAGGTAGTGCCATGCTTATGAGTCTAAACTGAGATACTGAGAAACTTGAATATTGCTGAATTGCCATGGAATCACTGAGAACAGCAAAGCAGAAATCCTAAGGAGAAGTCTCAAAGTTCTGCATTTCAGTTCATATGGAAATGCTAATTTCACTTAGGAAAGTAAAGTGCAGACATGACATTATTATGATTAAAACCTTACAAGTGTAGGAATGTAGAGTGGTATATTAATAATATTATAGACATGTATAGCATAAAATGCAAGTAATGTGGCTAAATTAAATGTACTTCCCAAGTGGCATCTGATTTATTGTAAGCCTACTACCTTACAAAGCTAAAGAGAATAATAAAATTTTTATGCTTCTAGGGTGCTCGAATATCAGCTAGTTGTTTTTTCTTTAGCATTTGCCCCTAGAGAGCACCAGAATCTTCTAAAGTTTCCTTTAGAAAGGCAGTATATTATTTTAAAGTAGTAGTTAAGATCATCTTACCTGGGTGATGATGGCTGTTTCATATGGCTAACAACTATACTTGCCTCACAAATAACCTAAAAAGCATGTTCATTTTTGCCAGCCCTCTTGAAAGAATGTATATGGTGGTTTAGAAAAAAAATAGCTTCTATATGTTTTAGTAACTTAACTATTTGTTTCTTCCCTGCATTTTGGCAATGCCAGAAAAGTGAATTATGACATAGATTAGGGAGAGTGATCATCAGGACCACTCAGAAATCATTCAGTGTATTTTGACTATTTGGTTATTTGAAATTATTAAATCTTAGCTAATAATGAATAAGGAAAGCAGGAGTACATAAATGCATTAATTTCCTTGAAAACGGTGATATATGTCATGGAATGAGTCATTCCTATAAGAGCAAGATCAAGCACTCTTGGATCATCACAGGAGTCACTCTTGAATGACCTCAGGGAATCGTATGTGGTAGGAGGGATCTAACTGGTCAGTTGTGAGCGTGACACACTTCCCATCATCTGTATTATCTCTTCAGCCCTCCTCTGTTCTCATATTCATCAGTTATAACGAGTGTCTGTTGGGTTAGATAGTTGTTTATGAACTAAAATATGAACATAAATATTAAATAATAATTGATATAATGCCAGGATTCTAAAATTATTCAAACTATCAGAATTATCAAACATTCTAAGTCAGAAGAAAAATAGATATAAACTTAATTTTTTTATTTTTTGTTTCTTTTCTTTTTTGTCTATGATGGGGTCATTGGTGAGGTTGAGCCACACTCGGCCGCGTCAGGGCTCACCTCTGGCAGTGCTTAGAAACGAGATGTATATGAAGAGACTGAACTACAGTCAGCAGTGTGAAGGCACAGCTTAACCCCCATAGTATCTCGCTGGCCTTGTAATACCATTAATGTGTTTTCCTTCCGGTACATTAAAGTCAATTATAATAATACCAACATATTAATTTTAACAAAACTATTTAAAATGCTTCAATTGTATTTTTTTATTAAAATGTTTATTTATGACTTTATCCTCTCAAGCAGGTAAGTAATGTGTCTATTATAATTCTGATTTGTAATCCTAATGAACTCATTAGATATTTTTCTGAGTTATTATAGACAAAATTCCAGATCTAATAGATTTGCTGTAAAATCTACATCACTGCTGATTTTGTGTGAATTATTTTTGTACCCCAACTGTTAAACATTATGCTTTTTCCTAAAACCAAACAAATCCTACTGATACCTTGAGCTTACACACATATGTATTAGTCAACATCTTGGATAAACATCTTCTGGCCAAAATACGCAACTGCACTGTTATGCTTCTTTTGCTCCAGAGGGAGGGGAAAGTCCTTCCTTCATTTGAAATGCAATCTTCTGCTATAAGAAGATGCACATGCTCTTGAAGTTCCTGGTCCTTGCTCTCAATGTATCTAGATCTCTGGGAGAAATCATAAGTTCACCTAGTAATAGTGAATCGAACTATTCTAGGGGCCAGAGTTCCTGTGCCTTACTAGTGGGCGCAGTTCCTTTATCATCCCTCGGTTTGATAAAGAAAGAATTTTAAAATCTTAGTTGACAATTGAAAAACGTTTTTTCCATTTATACAGAGAACTAGAAAATTATGACTTGTACAGTTCATATAGCTGCATGATTTACCCAATTAAATTGCTCCAAGTTTCAAACTACTGAGTTACAAATCAGTGTCGATGAACCATCCTTTGTTTTATCTGAGACTACTTCTCCAAACCCCAAAATAGGACACCATGATTAATGTAAAAATAATATATACAACAGAAAAGTTTTTTCATCTTCACCAGTCTTGAATTGGTGACACTTCAGACTCATATAATCCATAAGAGCATATCTAGTCATACAGGCATACAGTGTTCCAGCACCCATCCCTCCACCAGTGCCCATTTACCATCATCAATGTCCCCAACTTCCATCCTCCCCCATCCTGCCTTTATGGCAGGCAAGTTTCACTTCTCTCTCTCTTTGCTCTTTCTCTCTCTTTCTCTCTCTTTCCTCTTCTCATACACATTTTGGCTCGCAATACATACATTTAGCAGTTATCATGTATATCCCTTTGCCTACATTCAATGTTCAGTTGTAGTCTGGCATTACCATTTTCAACAACTATTAGCACACTGGTTCCTTCTCTATATTATCTAGCTTTTAATCTGTTAAAATGCAGCAGGGGGATTCTTTGAGTATTGGAAAGGGGGTCTTTTGTCCTTTTTTTTTTTTTTGAGTCACACCTGCAATGCTCAGGGCTTACACCTGGTTCTGCACTCACCAACACTCCTGGTGGTGCCCAGGGGATGATGACCCAGGCTTTAGCCTGGGTCAGCCATATGAAAGGCAAACACCCTCCCCACTGCACTATCACTTCATTCCCAAGAAACATGGTCTTAAGAGACGTTAGTCTGCATAGTAAGTGCTTATTTAGGTTTTATACTCTGGTGAGACTTGATAAATTCCTAAACGTACCTTTATTTTATTTTTCAAATGACCTCAATTAATAACTTGTATAGCAAGAGAATGACAATATGGGTATGTGTACTAACTTGTATGCGCTATTTATGGAAAGACATATAAATATATTTAGTTTCCAAATAGGAGAACTAGATTGCCTAATGAGATGGATAAGAATGATAATTACATTTGTATCACTTGGGTTTTTGTACCATGTAGATTTCTAAATTGTTCAAATGAATAAGCACCATTTTAAAAATGAAACAGAACAGTCTGGAAGGGCCCATCACCAGCTTCCATCTTCAGCATCATCTCTGAGGGAGGGCAATAATTTGAAACCCTCACGTCAGTGAGGAACGGCTTAAGATCCTCATGATGGTTATCACTTGAGTCATGGAGCAGAAGCCTTGCCAAGGGATGGTGACCCTCCCGCCGTCCGCTGGAGTGCTGTGTGCCGCAGTAGTGTGGCCATGCAAACTAGCCAGCTATCTAACATACACACTCCTTTCCTTCCCAGGAGCATTCGGAGGAGCAATGGCCAGCAGAAACTTGGGTAGCCACAGCAATGCGGTATTTAACAAGAAAGCCTTGGTACCATTCCTCATGTGTGGTTTCCTGGAGAGTGAGGTTGATTTAGGGATCAGGGTTCAGCTGCTGAGGCTGGCACTTGGAAAAGACAAACCAAGCATTCACGCCCCGACCACTCAATGCCAGCATTGTCTTTAAATCCATCTTTCATGAGGGGCTCTGAGAAGCGGGGGCGTTGAGGGGTGGGAGGGTGGATAAAAAGGAAGGACATAAAATAAACCTACTTTTAAGCTTATAAAAGGCAATGCAGAGGAAAGGAAATAATGAGCTGCACCTGAGCATTGAAGAGCTGTTGTCAGGAACAATTAGTTTGGAAGTCAACTTTTCTTCATTTCATCAATTTATTTTTTTATTTAACTTTATTTAAACACCTTGATTTGCAAAGTGCAAAGTTTTTCACCATAAGTTGTTACAAGGATTCATGATTCAAGACCAATCTCACCACCAGTGTGCGCCCCACACACACACAAATCACCTTCGTCACCCACCCAATCCCCATTCCATGCCTGCTCCCTTAGCTGGCACTAATTATATTGATTATTGAAACATATATAATATATATGTATATGTATATATATTGGAATGGCATTGATAAAGTCATGACCATTTTCGGATTGTGACATGAAAATTTGGAACATCAATATCTCAAATTTTAGCAACCACCCACTTTAAATCTTAGACAAGTTTTTCTTTCCCTGTCCCATGTTTTAACCCTGGTCCCTTCCACCTCCATCTCACTCTCTCCATCTCCTTCTCCGGATCTTCTGTAGCTTCCCTCTCCTGTCCCGGTCTTGGACAGTCCCTCTGAGCTCCCTCTTAAGGCAACCCGCCAGGCCTCTGATGGAACCGTTGTCCTGACAACCCACGGGCGCATCAGGCTTCCATTGAGCCCGGCCGCTGCTGAAGGGGGCAGTTGTGCAAAGCGAGGGGCCACGGCGAGGGCGGGGGAGGGGGATGACGTGGAGGGGCTGGAGGATCCGCGGGCTGGGGGAGGCGCGGAGCCCGGAGAGGGAGGGACGGAGCGAGAAGCCAGGAAAGGAGGAGGGGGCGGCTGCCGCCGCCTGCGAGCGTTTCTCCACTCCCTGCCCGCCCGGGAAAGTGGGTTACGGGGAGCAGCGGCTGGTTGCCGCCGCCGCCAGGGGGAGCGTCCAGCGCCCGGCGCACGGGAACCCCGGGAGCACCTGCCGGGGCAGTTTCCCAGCAGCTTTTCTAGGGCGTTTCTAGCCATTCACTCTCCTGCACTTCTGCTCCTTGGACTTTCCAGCCCCCCGGCTCTGCTTTGGGGTTCCATGAGGGCTTTGTTGAGGACTGAGAGGGAAAAGCGCCTGAGCGAGGCCGAGGCGGAGCGGGACGACCCCCGAGTGGCCGAGCCCGCGGCGCCGCGTGTGTGTCCGCGCCCCCGCACCGGGAGGCCACCATGGTGGCCAGAGTTCAGACCGACGGGAAGCAGTTGCCGCTGCTCCTTCTGAGACTGCTCTGCCTTCTCCCCACAGGGCTGCCCGTCCGCAGCGTGGATTTTAACCGCGGCACCGACAACATCACCGTGAGGCAGGGGGACACGGCCATCCTCAGGTAGGCGGCCACAACTTTCTGATTGCTGTTTGGGGCTGTGCGTTTGGGAGCCTGTGTGAGTCGGTGTGTGTGTGTGAGTCTGTGTGTCTGTGTGTGTGTCTGTGTGTGAGTCTGTGGGTGTGAGTGAGTCTGTGTGTGAGTCTGTGTGTGTCTTTGTGTGTGTATATCTGTGTGTATAAGTCTGTGTGTGTGAGTCTGTGTGTGGGGATCCGTGTGTCTCTGTGTGTGAGTCATGTGTAAAGTCTCTCTGTGTGTGACTGTATATGTTTTGTGTGGGTGAGTCTGGGTGTGAGTTTGTGTATCTGTGTCTGTGCATGTGTCAGTGTGTGTGTCTGTGTGGTGTGTCTGTGTGTATATGTGAGTCTGTGCGTTTATGAGGGTGTGTGTGTGTTCTTCTTGAACTCCAGTTTCTGATCCTGCAGGCTTGTGGTGTGTGTTCTTATGTGTGGCGTGCACTTGCTAGTGTGTGTGTGTGTGGGGCGGCGAGTGCGCGCGCACATGCCTTTTACCCACTGGCAGAGGTTTCTGCCAAAACATTTCAAGGCAATTTTCTGGTCCTTGTCAAGGACCAGCGGCATGAGTTTGTGTTTGTTCTTAGGACCCTGTTTGTCTAACCGAGAAAGCCCAACTTGCCCACGTTGATGACATTTGGGTCGGGTTCTTGCTGTTGTAATTGCTGAGTTGTAATACAGAGTTTTGTTGGGGGCTTCCTGATGAGGAAAGAAGAGTTGTTGAATTATGGCTCTAAGAAAGAGTGGTTCAAGGTACTGCATTCTCAAGTGTGTGTGTGTGTGTGTGTGAGAGAGAGGGGGGTAGAGAGAGACAGAGAGAAAAAGAGGAGAGCATACCAGGGCTCTTTGCCTTTTCAGATAGGGCACTTTTGGTATCTTCTAATTGATATTCAGGGCAATAAATCAATCTTACAACTTTGGTTGATGACTGAGCCTTTTCTGGATTGTGGCTGGAAATCAACATAAGAATGAAGAGAAGAAAAAAGTCAGGGAAATTGCTGATACTTAAGAATAGGACGGTTAAGCACAGAGGTTAGGAAAGAATTAGCCTGGCATAAAATGCATATTTCAAATTGATTATTGACCTCAAAGCCTTATCTCTGAGCAGCTCTGCCAAACTCAGAGATATAATTTGGGATTGAAATTTGGAAGGGCAGAGCCCCAAGTCCTTGGGAGTTTGACCCCTAAAAGGGAGCATGAGCTAGAGAAACTCAGAAGGAACCTAACCTTCATCCTATTTCTAAAAAAGCCCCAAACCTGTTTTCTCTCTGTGTGTCTCTCTCTGGAGCCACCGTAAATACCCCCTGTCTTTGTTACCTAGGTTTCCTTGAATTTCTATTAAATATGAATAGAAGAAAAGAGAAAAAGAATGGAAGAAAATATTCTCCTTAGAGATCCTTTAAAATCTCATTTTACTCAAATAAAATGGCCCTGTGTCAGTCCATCTAGCTAATATTGCTTGTTGTGGCAATAAAAAACAGTATATGATAGAAAATAACCCTCTAATCTGTGTGCAAGAAGCTGATAGTGCATAAACCCGGGGGCAACCGGGAGCTGTTCTAAAGCAGAGCTGCCTACAGCAGCAAAGTTTTCTTTCCTTTCCTAAGAAATAAATTTGGTTGGCTGTCACAGTGTCCTGCTTTGGGACCTCTAGGCTTGTTAAAGAGGAGTGTGTGTGTGTGTGTGTGTGTGTGCATGTGTTCATGTGTGTGCATGTGTGTTGTATGTATTGCTATGAATTACAAAAACAGTGCAAATGTGAATGTATAAGTATTCCTCTCTTCATTTCCTGAGCATTGGCTGATTATGAATCCCAAGGATCCTCCCATCCAAAAGCAGATTTCCCTTCCAGCTCTTTGGCCTTGTAAACCTCTGTGTGATATTCACCCACATGGAGTAATAAGATTTATAGAGTAATTTATCTGTTTGCAAAGGGATTTGGACACGATGCAGAAAATGTTTTGCAAACACCTAAGCATGGCATCTCAGCTGTGAACATTCATACCCTTTAGCATCATTAACTCTTGAATATGAAACACTCTATATCATTTATGCTGTTAGTAATATTTTAGCTTAAAACAATATTATAAAAGCAATATGGGGAAAATGAATGCTTTGGATGTATGTTTTTTCTTTAAATTGTCCATGAACCTTGTGAACCCCAAGTAATCATTGTTTCTTAGGTTCTGAGTGTCAAAGATTTAGATATAAGCAAATGAATGTTTATTTGGGAAAATATCTTCTTATATTTCCATGTAGTGCATAGAAGTTTCTGTGTCTGATTTCTGTGTCTGAGTGGCAATCTGACAATGGAAACCTTCATATATAATCATGTTTCTGGGTGTCCGCTGTTCAAAAGAGATGAAAATATTTTAGCATTGTACTTTAGTAGACATTGCATTGTGGAAATGAGGGCAGTGAGAATAGAGAATAAATATAGAAGCAGTTATACCCTGGGAAAGAGAAGATAGTGAAACAGGCGTGCAAAGAAGTCACCTGTAGAGTCCGTTTCTCTCCGGGACCTCCCTAATGTGCCCTCTTTTCTGTTTTCTTTGCTTGGACAAGGTTGTATTTCTGGATTGGTAGAGCTCTATCAGAACTAACTATGGAAAGAGTTCTCTTTGTTTTCTTAGCTGACCTTCTTCTCAAGCTCTTTAACTGAATCCAGTAGACTTTGTGGATCAGTTTCCTAGTAAAGAATGGTGCTCTTGCTTTCTGTTTACAAGTCCAGCCTGGGAAAGACTGGCTTCTACTTTATTTGTGACATTTCACTGGGAACATGGTCTTCCAGGGGAGGAGAGGAAGGAGAACTTGATTCATTGGAAGCCACAGTAGATGGTTGGCACTAAGTGAAATAGCCAGGGTGAAAAACTCTCTCAGTGAGTCTGTGGCCCTGAATAATCTGAAGTGACTGCAGGAGACAAGGGAGGTTTGTAACTTAGGTGGTCAGTACCAAGAGCTTGACTTATTTCCCAAAGCATTTACCTTTGCAATCTTAATTCCATGAAACGAGTGCTTCTTTGGGAAACTGATCCCAACTCTTGTATAATAATTATTTTGAAATAAATATATATCTTAGTAAGCAAGTATACACTAGTCTTGAAATCTTGATTAGTAGTTGCTATTCATTTGGGAAAAATTAAGATTATTCTATGGAGGTGGCAAAAATAACAAGAGAAAGAGAAAGATAGAGACGGAAGAGAGTGAGGGGAAAGAGAGAGAGAGAGAGAGAGAGAGAGAGAGAGGAGAGAGGCTTTTTAGGCATATCAACATAACCCAGTTGTTTCCCTAAAAAAGATTCTAAACTTTATGTGCTTCTTTATGAACTCCTTTGAGAGTTAAGGTAAACTACATCACTGTCTTCCATCTCAAAGGCAAAAATCAAAGTGTGATACATAAACTAGTTATAGCAGCAGCCACCAGCACCCGGGGCTCTTTCCGTGATCCAATGAATAAAAATATGTGTTATATTTGCATGCACAGTGACATATGAGGAACACTTTTATCAGGGACTTTGCCAGTGCTAGGCGAGTCTCGTTTTTTTTTTTTTTTTATTGAATCACCATGAATTATAAAGTTACAAAATACTTGTGACTAATTTTCAGGCGTACAACATTCCAAAACAAATCCTTTCATCAGAGTACACTACCGTCCACAAAATGCCTTCAGTTTCCCTCTCCCCCAGAACCAGCCTCCTGGAAATACTAGCATTGCCCTACTGCTGCACCAGCATTGCCCGACTGTCTTCCCTTCCTAACTTATCCCTACCTGGCCCCCAACCCAGTGGCAAGCTTCAACTGAAGAACAGATTTCCTGCTCTTTGGTTCTATGGTTCTATGTCTCTCAGGTTCCTGCCCTGCTCTTTGGGCAAGGATGTCTCCGGAAGTTTCTTACATCCCATATTAGATCTCTATCTTTTATTTTTTCTCCTTATCTTCCTTACCTGAACAGGGCAAACTGACCTCTCGAACAACTGATTTCCAACCCTATCTCCAAAATCGTATTGTGTGGACCTGCCTTTTAGGAATTTTTGAGTGCCCAGATGAGTTTCTAGTACTGGGTCTTTCTATCCTCTATCTTTCCAAATAGGCACCCATACAAATTTTACTGTTTAATTCTGGCTTGGAACCAAGTAACTCTTGGTAAATAGAAGGGAAGTAGATTTTAGAATTATTCTAATCTTGCTATTAAATTTGAATTTTTCAACTAATTATTTGCCTTTTCCTTGTCCTCAAAAACCTTCATTCATAACAGGTGGTTGTAGTGCTCCTACACTTCGGCTGGGGTGCTGCTCTGTATGTTGGGTTTTGATGGGCCAGAGATCATTACTTTCTTTTTGGATATCAGGGACCCAAGCCCCAGAGTGACAAGAATTTGATAGCACATGTGGGCATGTGGCATGAGAAGTCAGTTTTGGCTTTTTAGCCTCAGGGTAGACAGGCAGGTGCTTTCATCCAACAGTCCTTGGCCATAAAATTTTACGGTTAAGAACCCTACCAACTATATTTGTTGAATAGTAGCATGTCTATAAAATAATTATAAAATATTTATCCCAGTATATTTGTTTCAAAGATTATATTCTATGCATAACTAGGTATATAGCATAATTACATATATCATAAAATGCAAAAAACTTCATGCCAATGTGATTTTATATATATATATATATATATTCAAAAATAAAATTTCATGTATTTTACAATTCAGACCTTATCTGTTGGCATGATAAAATACTTTTTTATAGTGAAAAAACTACCTCATTTAAATGTAAATGTACCTAGTAATTGTTTGATATAAGAAACTAAGTGTCTAATGGTTAAATACTTACCTTTTCAGAGGACCTGAGAAGGTTATCTGGCTCAGATCCAAATAGTATCATGCAAGACACCGGTGCTTTGCACTATCATTCTGATTGGTATATACATTTTTAAATAATGCTTATTTAAAATTTTGAGGTATATCATTTGTTGCATTATGTTTTATGCAGGGAACCCAGTAGATAATCTGATCAAAAATGAAAATCGTGTTTCTCTGAGGTGATGCGCTAGGTATTTTAGGGTATTTAGTATATTTAAGGGTGATTTTTTTTCTGTGTAATTTGGCTTTCAGTTAGTTCATTGTAGAATGTGGGGTGAAAATACAAAGGTAATAGCATTCACTAAATCTGTTGGTTATGGTTCCCCCACCATTTACATTTCTATATTAATAGCAAACTTGGGCAAAAAAAAAATAATAACCAACCGATCAACAACCAACCAACCAACCAACCAACCAACCAACCAACAAGCAGGATTTTTGCTTTGGTCTCTAAAAACTCCCAGTACATGTGATTGACTTGCCTGATATAATGTTGTCTGAATTTGTATTTCTGCACCCTTCCCTGCTATAATATCCAAACTTTGAGAGCTCCCCCTTTCTATTTCTTTGATCCGAATACCAATTAGTTCTGTTCTCTTAATGTCCTGCCTATTAGATTCAGAGAATTGGGCTGTAATTTTGCATTATTTATCGGATGCTACTTGCCTGAGCAAACTCCTTAAATATTTTCAACTTTGGTTTCATTAATAAAGTCCTAAAACTATTTTAATTATTCTACAGGGTTGTTTTAAGAAGTTCCCTAGAGCTAAAGTAGAAAATTTTGCTGATTTGTTAACTGCTGTGAAGTATAAAATATTTGTGTTTTCCCCAGTCACATGCAGCCCGTTGTATTTAGACTTTAGGGAGCTCTTAAAAGCTCATAATAAATTTAGACTTCTATTTCTCAAAGATGAATGTCTGTCAAAATTTTCTGTAAATTTACTAAAACATGGATTGTTTGGCCTTTACCATCAGAGTTTCTGATTAACTTGGTCCCTAATAGAACCTGAGGTTTACATTTGTTTCTAACAAGTTCTCAGATGCTGCTGATGCTTCAACATTAGGTCACACACTGAGACTCGCTTCCTCTTCCTACTGGAATTTTTGCTCTCAGATGAATATCTTAAATATCTCATAGTTACTTGTTAAAATGTAAAATTTCAAACTCTATCTCAGAATTTACAAAATTAGAATTTGCTCTTACAAGAGTCTCAGCTGGTTCATGTGCCCGTGAACACTGGAGAAGAACCTCTCAGGAGTCCACAGCCAAACCCCTACATTATGAACAACTAGGAATAAGAAGTTATCAGTCAGAGACCATACATTATCCATAATCTTAAAACTCCAATTTAATTGCTTTTTGGTAAAGTGTGGGGACTGTTATTTTTAAAATAATGATTCTGATGTGCAGATACAATTGAGAACCACCATTTTACTTGTTGAGAGACCACTCTTGCAATCCATGGTTTGGGTGGTACTGAATTTGCAGGAAAATGTTGGTCAGGTGGTAAAATTTTGGGAAATGTTCCAACTACTATGTTTTGCAAATTCATTTGAGAGAGAGACAAGATCATAATAAATCCATGTCTTTACCTCATTTTCTCATAACTATAACATCATGGAGAATGGAATGACTCTGTTCTAATGTGGATTCAAGTTACATGGTACCTATTGAAGAAGTATTAAATCTTATTTTTTTAAAAGTGTATTCTCTTTTTTTACCATCTAAAAGTGCATTCTCTTATAGCCCCATTTTTGTTCATTTTATAATGCTTTCTCTAAGAAAGGATGCAATACCTAGACAATAAAAATGACTTGAATTTAACATATTTAAACATGTTCAATTTTGTGAACTTAGTGTTGCCATAAACATGAATATATTATTTTAAAATGATAGTTACATAGTTATAGTATTTACATCAAATTATAAGATGCTTAATCTATTTAAATGAAATTATAGGCAAGTCTTTTTGACATAAGCAAAGGCTTTTCATTGAGGAAATAGTCAGTTCAAAATGCCTTGATCACTTGATCACTTGATCACTTGAATCCCGTTATTCATCCATTTGCTCGAGCGGGCGCCAGTAACATTTCCATTGGACCCTATCACGTGCCAATGTAGCCCAATGGCATCTGGTTGATTCAGGAATATGAAGAGCCTCAAACCGTTCCTTCAGGGTCTTTACAAGGAAGTCTGACCATCTTGTAGGTGGGCGGCCACGTGATCTTTTGATATCCCGTGGGATCCAGTCGGTAATGGCTCTAGTCCAGCGGTTGTCTCCAAATCGCATTACATGTCCAGCCCATCTGATTTTCGATGCCTTGGCAAATGAGACAGCATCCCTGATTCTGGATAGCGACGGAGGTCAGAACTCCGATTCCTTCTCTCACTTGAGTGAGGCGTGATATTCCAAGCATAGCTCTTTCGATTCCTCTCTGGGAGATCCGAATAGCATTCTCATCCTGCTTTTCGTAGGGCCCAGGTCTCTGAGGCGTATGTTAATGCAGGGAGAATGGTGGAGTCAAAGAGATGTGCCCGGAGCCGGAGGTTATTTGTCCTTTTAGCTATTTCTTTGATGCCTTTGAAGGCATTCCATGCTGCTCTCTTCCTCCTGCGCAGCTCAGGTTTTAGGTCGTTCATCATGTTGATTTCTCGACCTAGGTACACATAACTGCTGCATTCAGAGATGTTTGTTCCATTGAGAGTGAATGGGGCCTCTGGAACTAGTTCATCCTTCATGAACATAGTTTTCTTTAGAGTTCAGCTGTAGACCTATCTTTCCACATTCTCGGTCAAAGTCAGCCAGCATTTGTGCCGCTTTTGGCTAATGTTTGGTGTTATTAGAACGATGTCATCAGAAGCGGAGGTGGTGTAGTTGCCAACCATCTATCTTCACTCCCATTCCTTCCCATTCTAATTGTTGCATGATGTTCTCGAGGGTGGCGCTGAAGAGTTTTGGTGAAATGGTATCACCCTCTCGAACCCCTCTTTTCACATTAATGATCACTTCTTTGTAGAATGGTGAGATCCTGGTGGTGAATCCGTAATACAGCTCACGAAGGATCTTGATGTATTGGGTTTGAACACCCTGTTTGGCTAGGGCTTCGATGACTGCTTCAGTCTCCACAGAATCAAAGGCTTTCTGTAAATCAATGAACGTGAGACAGAGCGGCATCTTGTACTCCCTACAAACCTCAATGAGCTTGGTTACCGTGTGGTTATGGTCGATTGTACTGAATCCTTTCCGGAAGCCTGCTTGCTCACATGGTTGTCCTTCATCTAGTGTTCTGCTAATCCTGTTCAGGATGACACGTGTAAACAGCTTGTAGATGACAGACAACAGGCAGATGGGGCGATAGTTGCCGATGTCGTGAATGTCTCCCTTCTTGAACAGTAGAACTGTCCTGCTGGTTTTCCATTGGGAGGGCACCTTGCATTCGGACAGGTAGCGTGTGAAGAGCCGAGCTAGTGTATTGATGAGTACCGATGGCAGATTCTTCAGGTGTTCGGGTCTGACTTTGTCTGGGCCTGGTGCTGTTCCCTTCTTTACTGGCGAGATGGCATGTCGGATTTCAGAAGGGAGAACGTTGGGAATGACATACCCATCCTGTGGAATTTGGTATGTGGGCAGGTGGATGTGGCTATCAAAGAGATTTGAGTAGAAGTCATGGATAATCTTCTCCATTGCCTTTCTGGAAGATGTGATAGATCCATCAGGGCGTCGGAGGGCAGTCATCTTGGTCTTATAGTTAGCAAAGGAAAGGCGGGCAGTGCGAATGCTTTTCCCGGCTTCTGCTGCATCTTCCAGTATTTCTGCTCTTCTGTCTTTGAGGTCTTCTTTTATCGCTTCTCTGCACTGTTTAGCAAGCTTGGATGTTAGCATTTGGTCTCCTGAGGCTCTTGTCTTGCCACGTTGTCGAATGAGCTCGAGAGTTTCTGAAGACAGGCGTCCTTTTGTGTCTTTCTCTCTCTCAGCATTCTTCGCACAATCATGGAGGTGCTGAACCAGTTGGTTGTATTCTTCATCGATGTCGTCAATGATGGTATCTTCCCATGTTGCTGCAATGGTGCCAAAGAGTTCCCAGTTGGTGGTCGTTCTGGGAGTTCTCTTCTTAAACTTTGCAGCCTTTTCTCCCCCTTGCGGGAAGTAGAATTTTGCACGAAGGAGACGGTGGTCTGATCCTGTTTGGAATTTGGGGGACGACAGCTACATCGGTCAGACAAAACCGTCGATTGAAGATGAGGTGGTCTATTTCATTGTGGAACTGTCTGCCGGGAGATTCCCATGTCCAACATTTTGCTTCAGCTTTCTGGAACTGTGAGTTCCCATGAATGGTCTTGGTGGACATGATGAACTCAGATAGTCTCTCACCCTGTTCGTTCCATTCCTAGGCCATGGGTCCCGATGTGGAGTTCTTCAGCCGATCTTCTTGGTCCTATCTTGGCATTAAAATCACCGACTATGATCTTGTAGAAGGTGTGATCTTTTTATAGAACTCCTCCAATTCCATGTAGAATTTCTCAATTTCATCTTCTTTGTATGTGGATGTTGGTGCGTAGACAATGAAGAAAGAATTGCTGGCAGTGGGCCACATCTCTTCAAGTGTAATCGTCCTATTCGGTTTGTAAGGCATTCAAATGAATCAATGTTTACGGCCATGTTCATGTTGACAAGGACACCAACGCCACCGATGCCTCTTTCATCGCATGTTCCAAGGAACAATTTTTCTCCGGTGTCAAATATAGCATGATGCAACTGATGCCTCCTCGTCTCAGTCAGACCAATGATGTCGTACTTGATCTTTTTTGCTTGCAGCATCAGATCCTCAATATATGCTTCCGATGCCAGTGTACGTGCATTGAAAGTACAGACAGTCATTTTAGTCCTTCTTCGTTTTGGCAGCCTAGGATGGCCATGAAATTTTGTCTGGCACTGCTTGTTTGTCTTTCTTACTGCTGCCGTATTAAGGGCTCTTTCGGGGTCAGGAAAATAAACATTTCTGTTACTGGATTTGGCATATCGAACACGCATCGGACAGCTTGCCAGGCTCTGCCATGCGGGCACTATATTCTCATTACTTTGTGGGACTCTCTCAGAGGGGTGGGTTGAATATTTCTCGGTAATTTGGAGGTAAA
>JAJIBD010025919.1:60000-99697 GCA_021461705.1 Cryptotis parvus | reverse complement strand
TTGATCACTTGATCACTTGAATCCCGTTATTCATCGATTTGCTCGAGCGGGCGCCAGTAACATTTCCATTGGACCCTATCATGTGCCAATGTAGCCCAATGGCATCTGGTTGATTCAGGAATATGAAGAGCCTCAAACCGTTCCTTCAGGGTCTTAACAAGGAAGTCTGACCATCTTGTAGGTGGGCGGCCACGTGATCTTTTGACATCCCGTGGGATCCAGTCGGTAACGGCTCTAGTCCAGCGGTTGTCTCCAAATAGCATTACATGTCCAGCCCATCTGATTTTCGATGCCTTGGCAAAGCGAGACAGCGTCCCTGATTCTGGAATAGCGACGGAGGTCAGAACTCCGGATTCCTTCTCTCACTTGAGTGAGGCGTGATATTCCAAGCATAGCTCTTTCGATGCCTCTCTGGGAGACCCGAATAGCATTCTCATCCTGCTTTCGTAGGGCCCAGGTCTCTGAGGCGTATGTTAATGCAGGGAGAACGGTGGAGTCGAAGAGATGTGCCCGGAGCCGGAGGTTCTTTGTCCTTTAGCTATTTCTTCGATGCCTTTGAAGGCATTCCATGCCGCTCTCTTCCTCCTGCGCAGCTCAGGTTTTAGGTCGTTCATCATGTTGACTTCTCGACCTAGGTACACATAACTGCTGCATTCAGAGATGTTTGTTCCATTGAGAGAGAATGGGGCCTCTGGAACTAGTCCATTTCTCATGAACATAGTTTCTTCAGATTCAGCTGTAGACCTACCTTTCCACATTCTCGGTCAAAGTCAGCCAGCATTTGTGCCGCTTGGCTAATGTTTGGTGTTATTAGAACGATGTCATCAGCGAAGCGGAGGTGGTGTAGTTGCCGACCATCTATCTTCACTCCCATTCCTTCCCATTCTAATTGTCTCATGATGTTCTCGAGGGTGGCACTGAAGAGTTTTGGTGAGATGGTATCACCCCTGTCGAACCCCTCTTTTGACATCAATGATCACTTCTTTGTAGAATGGTGAGATCCTGGTGGTGAATCCGTAATACAGCTCACGAAGGATCTTGATGTATTGGGTTTGAACACCCTGTTTGACTAGGGCTTCGATGACTGCTTCAGTCTCCACAGAATCAAAGGCTTTCTGTAAATCAATGAACGTGAGACAGAGCGGCATCTTGTACTCCCTACAAACCTCAATGAGCTTGGTTACTGTGTGGATATGGTCGATTGTGCTGAATCCTTTCCGGAAACCTGCTTGCTCACATGGTTGACCTTCATCTAGTGTTCTGCTAATCATGTTCAGGATGACTCGTGTAAACAGCTTGTAGATGACAGACAACAGGCAGATGGGGCGATAGTTGCCCGATGTCATGAATGTCTCCCTTCTTGAACAGTAGAACTGTCCTGCTGGTTTTTCCATTGGGAGGGCACCTTACATTCGGACAGGTAGCGTGTGAAGAGCCGAGCTAGTGTATTGATGAGTACCGACGGCAGATTCTTCAGATGTTCGGGTCTGACTTTGTCTGGGCCTGGTGCTGTTCCCTTCTTTACCAATGAGATGGCATATCGGATTTCAGAAGGGAGAACGTTGGGAATGACATATCCATCCTGTGGAATTTGGTATGTGGGTAGGTGGATGTGGCTATCAAAGAGATTTGAGTAGAAGTCCTGGATAATCTTCTCCATTGCCTTTCTGGAAGATGTGATAGATCCATCAGGGCGTCGGAGGGCAGTCATCTTGGTCTTATAGTTGGCGAAGGACAGGCGGGCAGTGCGAATACTTTTCCCGGCTTCTGCTGCATCTTCCAGTATTTCTGCTCTTCTGTCTTTGAGGTCTGCTTTTATCGCTTCTCTGCACTGTTTAGCAAGCTTGGGCGTTAGCATTTGGTCTCCTGAGGCTCGCGCCTTGCCACGTTGGCGAATGAGCTCAAGAGTTTCTGAAGACAAGCGTCCTTTTGTGTCTTTCTCTCTCTCGGCATTCTTCGCACAATCATGGAGGTGCTGAACCAGTCGGTTGTATTCTTCATCGATGTCATCAATGATGGTATCTTCCCATGTTGCCGCAATGGTGCCAAAGAGTTCCCAGTTGGTGGTCGTTCTGGGAGTTCTCTTCTTAAACTTTGCAGCCTTTTCTCCCCGTTGCGGGAAGTAGAATTTTGCACGGAGGAGACGGTGGTCCGATCCTGTGTGGAATTTGGGGGACGACAGCAACATCGGTCAGACAAAACCGTCGATTGAAGATGATGTGGTCAATTTCATTGTGGAACTGTCCTCCAGGAGATTCCCATGTCCAACGTTTCACTTCAGCTTTCTGAAACTGTGAGTTCCCATGAATAGTCTTGGTGGACATGATGAACTCAGATAGTCTCTCACCTTGTTCGTTCCATTCTAGGCCATGGGTCCCGATGTGGAGTTCTTCAGCCGATCTTCTTGGTCCTATCTTGGCATTAAAATCACCGACTATGATCTTGTAGAAGGTGTGATCTTTTTTATAGAACTCCTCCAATTCCATGTAGAATTTCTCAATTTCATCTTCTTTGTATGTGGATGTTGGTGCATAGACAATGAAGATAGAAATTGCTGGCAGTGGGCCACATCTCCTCAAGTGTAATCGTCCTATTCGGTTTGTTAGGCATTCAAATGAATCAATGTTGGCGGCCATGTTCGTGTTGACAAAGGACACCAACGCCACCGACGCCTCTTTCATCACATGTTCCAAGGAACAATTCTTCTCCGGTGCCAAATACAGCATGATGCGACTGGCGCCTCCTCGTCTCAGTCAGACCAATGATGTCGTACTTGATCTTTCTTGCTTGCAGCATCAGATCCTCAATATATGCTTCCGTTGCCAGTGTACGTGCATTGAAAGTACAGACAGTCATTTTAGTCCTTCTTCGTTTTGGCAGCCTAGGACAGTCTTGAAATTTTATCAGGCACTGCTTGTTTGCCTTTCTTACTGCTGGCGTATTAAAGGCTCTTTCGGGGTCAGGAAAATAAACATTTTTGTTACTGGATTTGGCATATCGAACACGCATTGGACAGCTTGCCAGGCTCTGCCATGCGGGCACTATATTCTCATTACTTTGTGGGACTCTCTCAGAGGGGTGTGTAGAATATTTGTGGTAGTTTGGAGGTAAGTCGCGCGGCCGCTCGCGCCGCGCTAAACGGTGAAAAACTGAAACCACTGACCAAGCAAATGGAAACAAAGATAAACAAATGGGACTACATTAAACCAAGAGGATTCTGCACCTCAAAAGAAATGGTGATCAAGATGCAGAGATAGTCCAGGAATGGGGAAAATTATTTACCCCTACCCATCATATTTATTATCCAAGATTTATTATCAGGGTAATCCTGATAATAATTAATTATGTTGATTTATTATCAGGATTATTATCCTAGATATATAAAGCACTGTTAGAGTTTTACAAGAAAAACCCTCTGTTCTCATTAAAAATTGGGGGAGAAGAAATGAACAGAAACTTCCTCGATGAAGAAATACCTTTTGAAATTGTCAAAAGGCACATGGAAAAAATGCTCTGCATAATCATCAGGGAGATTCAAATCAAAACAACAATGATATATCGTCTCACTCCACAGAGACTAGTACACATTAAAAGAACAAGAACAAACAGTGATGGCACTGATTCAGGGAGAAAGGCATTCCTATTCATTGTTGGTGGGAATGCTGTCTGGCTCAGCCTTTTTTAGAAAACAATTGGGTATACCTCAGAAAAACTAGATGCTGAGCATCTGTATGAGCCAGAAACACCACTTCTCGGAATGTACCCTGGGAGTGCAAAGCACACAGCAGAAATGATACCTGTACTTGTATGTTCACTGCAGCCTTGTTTACAGTAACCAGAAACTGGAAACAACCCTAGTGGCCAAGAACAGAAGATTGGTCAAAGAAACCATGGTACTTTTACACATTGGGATATTATGCAGCTGTTAGTATAAAAATGAAGTCATGAAATTCCCTTATAAAGGATAGACATGGAGATTATCATGATGTGTGAAACAAGTCAGAAGGAGAAGTACATAGAATGACTACACTAATTTGTGGGATATACCAGAAACATAGTAACAGGCTAACACCCAAGGACAATATAAACAAGGACCTGGAGGACTGGTTGAGAATTTAAAGGTTGCCTCAAGTGCTGGGGAAGACAGCAGTTGAACAGTTGGGGTAGAGAAGAGACCGCTAGGACAATGATGGTTGAAGGGGTTGCTCTGAATAGGAGATGTGTGCTGAAAGTGAATAATGGTCCAAACATGATGGTCTCTCAGTATCTGTACTATCTGTATTGCAAACCACAATGCCCAAAAAGGAGAGAGAGAGAAAGAGAGAGAGAAATGCTTGCTTGCATTGGGGGCAGGGGCTAAAAGGATTCTGGGGTCATTGGTAGTGGGAAATGCACACTAGTGGAGGGCTGGAACACTGTATATTCTGGGTATGATTATGAAAACTGATCATGAAGGCTTTGTAACTGTGTATCTTATGGTGATTCAATAACAATTGAATTAAATTAAAATAAAAAGAAAAATAAAACATCCTCCCACCCCAAAAATTTTAGCCCCTTTAGTTTTTAAGGAGTATCTGGATAAATATTTGTCTTCTGAAATGTCTTCATGTTGATAACTGGGCAGAGATCTTCCCCATGTAAGGGAATGAATTAAGTCCTTACATGAATAAAAGAATGATATCTATCAAGTTTACCTCATTAGACAGACACTTGTCACCTCGATATCAGTAACTTGTTCCTCCATATCTTTTATGGTTCCAAGAGCAACTATACAAGATATTCCTTTCTATTTTGAATAATGCTCTGGCAAAGTTAAAATGTGATTTTCATGCCTCAATATTTTTATCTTATTTTAGGATAAAGTAAAAATGATACATTATTTTAGAACAATGTTTGTACTTATTCTGCATTTCTTACCTATGTAAAGCAGTGACTTCGCTGAGTTCTCTAAAACTCTAATGAGATTGATGGTAAAACTAGAGTAATGTTCTGAAAGTTCAGACAGCTATTCTCAAATTGATATAGGAATAAAAACATTTTAATTACATTTATTTTCATGAATTAGTATGGGAAATTTAAAGATGAATTGAAAATAATTGTAAATAGTATTAAGCTTATATTACTGCATCAAAGCTTTATTGTGTCCATTATCCTTGGGATTGATAGTCTTGATGAGGAAGAACATTTTATATTCTGCCATCTTTTGCTAAAGAATACATGAGCTGGGGTTAAGTTAGAAGAGGTTTTATTTTAAAGAATTATCTGCTCAGTATAGTAGTAATTAATAACTTTAATTATACCGAGAGACAGTATAGTGTGTAGTTTGCTTGCGATGCATGAATGAGACTTGGCTTTGATTCTCTGAACACCAAATGGTCCCGGAATCTGCCAGATTTCCTGAGCACAAATCCAGGAGTAAGTCATAAGCACTGTAAGGTGCAGCAACAAAACTAAAAGAAAATAAAGAGCAATTTTAAAACTTGAATTGTTGGGCCGGAGTGATAGCCCAGCGGGTAGGGCGTTTGCCTTGCACGCGGCAGGCCTTTGATGGCCCCAGTTCGATCCCCGACATCTCATATGGTCCCCCGAGCACAACCACAAGATTAGTGTTATTTTAAACTGTTGCAAATATAAACGAAACCTAAAGAGCAAAATTTAGTTCATACATTATAAATAAATCTAATTTTTTGGTTACAAAATCAAAGTTAATGTTAGAATTACTCTGATATTGCATATTACATAACTAAATGAAATGCTATGTCTTGGTAGGCACTTATAAAAATAGAAATGGCACACATTTTATATGCTCCCATAGTAAAACATGCACTTTCTGAAATTCTGTGCGACCTCAGATTAAGAAACCATTATTTAGGAACTCTGGTGAGTCAATAAAAATATATTTAAGTTGGAAAAGTATTGTATTTCAGAAAAAAATACAATAAAGAATACAAAAAAATACAAAATACATGGGGCCGGAGCCATAGTCCAGCAGGTAGGGCATTTGCCTTGCATGCGGCCGCCCATGCCGGCCCATGCCGGCCCAGGTTCGATCCCTGGCATCCCATATGGTCCCCCAAGCACCGCCAGGAGTAATTCCTGAGTGCAGAGCCAGGAGAAACCCCTGAGCATGGCCGGGTGTGACCCAAAAAGCAAAAGAAGAAAAAAAAACCTCGAATTGTTGGTATTGAAGGATTGAAGGTTGCCTGCTAACAATTTTTTTTTGCTTTTTGGGTCACACCCGCCAATGCTTAGGGGTTATTCCTGGCTCTCCGCTCAGAAATTACTCCTGGCGGTGCTTGAGGACCATATGGGATGCCTGGGATCAAATCCGGTCGGCCGTGTGCAAGGCAAATGCCCTATCTGCTATGCTATCTCTCCGGCCCCTGCTAATAATTAATAGTTATTTGGGAATCCTAGTAAGTGTCTAAAATTATTTAGACATTTGAACATATATTTTGAAAGCATTTCCTCTTATGGTTCTTTGTTACTTTTTTTTGCAGTTTATGTGTATGTATTAAGAATTTTTCATGATGGGTGTTTAAAATATTTTTGACAGTCCAAAGCTAAAATATTTTTACAAGTGTGCAGAATCCCAATTTATATTTTCAGTTCTTATGTAAGCAAATATTCCAGCAGCTTTGGAGTCACATTTTGAAGAAGTATTTGGCCCTCCTGAGGATTATCATATGTGGGCTGACCCTCTACTTAACTATACATCCCAATTGAAGGCAACTTATTTTCATACCATTTTAATCCAAACTTCAGTAAATAATTGGTTGTCAAGGAAATGCTTCTGACCTGGACTGCCAGCTCAGATGATTATGGCAAATTGCCTAAAGGAAAAGCAGTCCGTTTGTTCTAGGCATTTTATCTATTAATTGTGAATCAAATTGTGCAATCAAATAACAACAGTCCTGATCTACACTTTTTATGGTTTACAAAGTTTTTATTAACTGACATTGAGATAAAATACTATGTGCATTCCAAGTGATAGTATTTCTTGTAAAATATATCATATATATGTATATATATACATTTATATGTATATATATATACATTTAGTTGTTTAGCTTATTTTATTAGTCTTGACTAGCATAGAACACAGTCTCAGTCACCCTGCAAGGATTACATTCCCAATCAACACCTTACATGTTCTATCCCAATCAACACCTTACATGTTCTATTCCAACAGTGTTTGTTCCTGCATCAGGCACTCTTACCAGATTCACTCTGTATCAGCTGAGCTTGCCTTTCTGATATCATATGTTATAGCCTGATGTTCGTTTTTGAAACCAGTTGCTTTATTTTCTTCTTTCTGATTTGACATTTCACAGGCAATGCTTGGTGTCTAAATTATATTGAAGAATGGGTCAAGACAGCCGCTCAAGAGAAGAGACCATGTGTTCTTCATCCAGGAGGCCAAGGTTGAAACTCCAACATTTCACGACTCCCTGTGTAGCACCAGGTTTGGCCAAAGAACACAAAAGCCAAAATTCTCCTTTCTCAGTGCTGAAAAAATTAAAAGTAGCTATTCAATTCCATTTTCATGAAACTTTTTTGATGCCTTACTAACAAAAAACTGCATGGCAAAGAAGTTGATTAAAATATGAAAATAAAATGTTTTATTAATCAACAAAGATGAAAAATGACTGACATGAATGATCTCAGTATTTACTTTTTAGACCCATTTTATTCTCTCTTTAAACAAATAGTCATTGAGTGTTTTTGTTATACTCAGTTAAGAAGATACTTAATTTTATCATATTAAAATATTTGTTCCCTAATGATGCATTAACAAATAAGAAAAGGTGAATTTTGAATTTAACTTTTAAAAATACATCATTATCATGTGCCAGAGTAATAGTACGGAAAGTAGGGCATTTGCCTTACACATGACCAACCTAGGATTGATCCCCTGCATCCCATATGGTCACTCAAGCACCGCCAGGGTTAATTCTTGAATTTAGAGCCAGGACTATCTTCTGAGCGTTGCAGGTGTGATCCAAACAACAACAACAACAACAACAACAACAACAACAACATATCATTGTCTAAAGCATCTGCTAAATATCAAAAGGTGTTGCTCAATTAGGTAAGAACATTTGTTCTAAAGTGGTCTTTATCAACTTCATTCAACAACTTCTATTTATTTTATTGATTTTTATTAATCAATAAAAATCAGGATATCTAGTAGTCTGCTAATAGAAAGTAATGTCGATATCTGACTAACTGATATCAACACATACAATTATTTCTGAACAACCCACAGGCCCCCAGTTGCTTATGTATTTTCAATTGCATTAGCATCTGCAAATAAAAACATTACCTATCATGTGTGACTTAGTGACAACCACAAAATTAGTGTTATTTTAAACAGTTGCAAATATAAATGAAACCTAAAGAGCAAAATTTAGTTCATACATTATAAATAAACCTAATTTTTTGGTTACAAAATCAAAGTTAATGTTTGAATTGCTCTGATATTGCATATTACATAACTAAATGAAATGCTGTCTTGGTAGGCACTTATAAAAATAGAAATGGCACACATTTTATATGCTCCCATAGTAAAACATGCACTTTCTGAAATTCTGTGCAGGACCTCAGATTAAGAAACCATTATTTAGGAACTCTGGCGAGTCAATAAAAATGTATTTAAGTTGGAAAAGTATTGTATTTCAGAAAAAAATGCAATAAAGAATACAAAAAAATACAAAATACATGGGGCCGGAGCGATAGCCCAGCGGGTAGGGCATTTGCCTTGCACGTGGCGGCCTGTGCCGGCCCGGGTTCGATCTCTGGCATCCCATATGGTCCCCCAAGCACCGCCAGGGGTAATTCCTGAGTGCAGAGCCAGGAGAAACTCCTGAGCATTGCCAGGTGTGACGTAAAAAAATACAAAATGCAAAATACAAAAATAAAATACAAAAAAATACAAAAATACAATAAAGAATACAAAAAACATAAAAAGACAATAAATAAAGTTTTCTAGGAGGCTTCTGAATGATAACCCTGTTACAGGTACCACGTGGAACAAAAGAGAAGTAGGAAATAATACCACTGAATAATATAATATAAAAATTATGTTATATAATATTGTAAGTACTTTAGGCTATTTTTGTATTATTAGTATTTGTAAATGAATTTAAACAACATGCAATGTCTTATTCTAAATAGGATAAAGACATCCTTTAGGTCTACAAGTGATGTAAATATTTGGAAAATGTATGTCTTTAATGGCTGTTAAGCTTAAATAAGTTCAGAGTAGTGAATGATAAAATAGAAAATTAAAGTTAAATTTTGGGCCATAGACAAAAGAAACATTTTCTCAAATATGTGAGTTTAGGTGGAATTATTAATGTTTATTTTTATTGACTATAAATGTGATTTCCTTATTCAGATATTAATTTCCAAGGTCTCTGTATTATAAGAACATCTACAATTTTCCAGTAAGAGTTATCATTTATTCAGACTGCCTTTGAATTGAATCCAATGATACACAATGTTGCGCTTTGTAAAAGTCAATTGCTAGGCTACCAACTAAAAGAGAAACTTTGTATAAGTGGTTAGTGATTATTTATTATTTGGATTAATAGGAAAGAGGTTATTACAAGTGAAAGATTTGGTCACACCAAATGGTCATGATGGTTCTGTAAATCAGTACAATAAAGATATATCTGAGGCATTAAGATTCATCATCATAGAACACTGCAATTATGCAGTTTTCTGTGACAAAATTGCTTTCATGAGCTAAAAGACCCCATTATGCACCATTTCCTTTAAGATTGCTTCCCCTTAATATTGCTTAGCAGGTAAGACTTCAATTATACACTCAATGTAAAGTATTATACTAAGAAATTATGATAAATAGTTGAAGATTATAGGAAGTAGAACTTATAACAATATTCTTGATTCTATGCTTTGTTTCTGCTTACCAACAAGCCAGAAATAACAAAGGAGCTACAGAGTTACAAACTTTGGAAAAATTATACACAATGAAACAAATTTTTACTACTTCATTTACTAAAACACTGGAGTGACTTATACCAATTAGGCATAGTTGAGTTAATTTACCATATGAGATGATGCAACTGTGGAATTCATACTGGCATGTGATTGTGATGCAGACCAAGAGTTTAAATTTCAAACTAGTATTACTGTTTGCATTCTCCCAAAGATAATAACAATTAAGAAGTCATGGAGGAAGTTTATAGTTTAACAATAGAGTTAACAGAATTGTCTAGTAGAATATATGTGGTATATAAGAGAAAGTGTGGAATCCAAGATCCTTCACATGAATGCTCACTCAGAACAATCAGATTGAAGGGAAATATATAGTCAAAATTATCAACCTAGTTTAGACATCTCAAATGTTGAAACCCATAAGATATCTGAGTAAATGTGATAAGAGAAAACTTTCTTAAAATAGTCAAGAGACGGTTTGCATCTTGAGATATACTTTGGAAACTAGCATCATATCACAGATACAATTTGAAACCATACATTTGAAACATATCTCTTAAAGAGCAGGTTGTCATAAGATAAAGCAGGCATTAGGCCTAAAAAAAACCTAGCTTTTTGTTTCAAAATAATGGTGAGATAACTTCTGATAACAGGGAGAACAACCTCTATCAGAAACTGGAAACATCCTGTGTTGAGATAGTAGTGAGAGAAAGAAAGAAATCCTCATTCATTGTTGGTGAGAAAGTCCTTGGGCCTAACACTTTATTCCGAAAATAGTATGGAGATTTCTCAAAAGAGTAAGATAAAAACTTTCATATGATTCAAAGTGTTCTCTTTTTAACCCATGTCCTAAGTACAAAATACATTAATTTGAAAAGATATATGTAAGCCTATGTTCATTTCTTTTTTATTATTTTATCAATACTAATTAAAACAAACGTAATATGAAAGTCACTCAATTCCCAACAACAGATGAATAAATAAATGTTGATATATATAAATATATGCACATGTATCATATTAATGTCATATACATGGAATACTATGCAGCTATAAGAAAAGGTAAAATTCTTCCATTTGCATGGAGTAATCTAGAAGGTACTATGTTAAATGTAAAGAATTTAGAAAGTATCATGTTAAGTAAATAAGTCAGAAGAAAGACAAATACTGGATTATTTCATATATTTGTGGTATATAAAATAAGATAAAGTAAAAGAATTGACAGTATTCAATGATTTTTAAAAAGGACCCTATAGAATGGAAATTATTGAGTAGTAGAGGGAGACATGTTGGGAAAGAGGGAGAGAGAGAAAAAAGGTCTGGCTGAAACCAACATATGGACATTTTAAGGAACTTTGGAGCACTTTAGTAATGGTGAAAACACATAACTTTCTATACCCAAAACAGTAATTGTAACTATGTTGCCTTATCTTAATACATATCATATATTTATAACATAGTATGAAATAAATTAATCATATATATGTATATATATTAATTAGAGAACTGTAAATGTCAGGTGATAAAGGGAAGTGATCATTTGGAATGAAGCCTAGAATAAGGAGCTTAGATAACAGAAGAATAAAAGTTGAGCTTTCATAGAACATGAAGTAATAATATTGAGGAGAATATGGAAAAGAGTATTTACTACATTCCTAGTAATTTATGTAATGCCACTAGGTGAGAAGGCTAAAGAGGAAGCTTGCTTCAATTCAGGACTAAGGAACAAATTAAATACATCAAATATTCAGAATCATATAGAAAAAGAGATTCTTGAACTCAAATCTGTTGACTGGAGTGTACAGAAATGGAGGGCAAGATGCAACTATTTTTCTTGCTGGAAATTCCTATTTCAGTTTTATTTGTGGACAGTTTTCAGGTACTATATAATGATTAAGTAAGTGAATGCATATATTAGTGAGGTAAACTGAGCTTATTAAGAACCTGCTCCATTCCAATGAAGTCCCAGTTTCCTTTACTCTGTAGAAAAAGAATGAATGTTATGGTGGGAAATTCTTAAAAGTACTAAAAAGGTCAAAGGTTATAAAATTGACCATCAGATCCCAGAGGACCCATAATGTTTGAAGTGACATTTAAATATATTAACATAATATAATGAATCTGCTATTTAATTTTCAGGAGAATTCTTACTGGTTAATCTTGTTGACATAAACATGACTCTTTTATAGAAAAGAGTAAATCAGGAGATTGAAATAACGAGTTATGAAGTTAAAAACATTTACTAAATGTGTGAAATGGTAATCACCATTGAATATACACAAAGAGACTTAAGTTTTAAACTCTAAATATCTGCAGGGCTAGCCACAATGTGTAAAACAAGAGGGAGAGAGATGCAGAGATAGAGAGAGAGACAGAGAGAGAAAGAGAGGAAACTGGGCTACCTGCTGTTGAGGGAGCTTGGGGGTGGGTGGGAGGGGTGGGGGTACATTGGTTGTGGAAATGGGACACTGGTGGAGGGATGGGTGCTGGAATACTGTATTACCAAGAACCAATTGTGAACACCTTTGTAATTGTATGTCTCATGGTGGTATAATAAAAAAATAAAAAAAATGACAAATTAGGAAGTTAAAAGAAATTCTGCCTCTAAAATATATGCTAAGCTGCATTCCAAGATGCAACTAAATATTTAGTGTAGGTTGGAGAAAGGAAATATGTGACTTTAGATGGGAGGGAAAAGGAAATAAAGAATTAATTGATTTAGGAAAATAATTATCTCTATGCGTAGAAATCAGTTTCTAAAAAGACACAACTAAATTCTAAAGTAGAAGTAATTTCGCTGTTTGAAAATCTAATGTGTTACTTTAAAAATGTTACCAAGAATAATTTCTAATAGCTTTCCAAACAGCATGCTTCAGTTTGAACTGAATGACAAAGTACAAGTCTAAAACATGTTCAGCGTCCTGTACCAATTCGAAGAAAGATGGTCTAACATTAGATAGATCATTACAGATGAGATGCTACTATCAATCAACTAGATTTGTTGTTTTTTAAAAAACCCAAGCCAATTATTCAAGAGGGAGGATTTCCATTTCCACTGCTGTCTTTATGCCTAAGGCCTGTATTGCTCAGAATACAAGATGTGCATTGGAGAGAATTTCTCAGTTTAGAAAATTCACATTACCATAACTCTTGCCATGTCAGAGCCTGGCAAGTTACCCATGTCATATTTGATATGCCAAAACAGTAACATTTAGACCTCATTCCCATGACCTGAAGGAATGGTTTGAGGGTCTTCATGTTCCTGGAGCAAGTAGATGCCCTTGTCGCATGTCCTTGGGCTACACTAGCAGGTGACAGAGACATATGCAGTTGTTATTTGTGCCTGCTGGAGCAAATCAATGAACAATGGAAGGGCAAGTGATACCATAACTCTAACTCTCTAAGGAATTATAAGACAAAATTATTTGGGTTTAACAAAGTTTCACAAGCTTTAGAATGTCTTTGAGTAAGTTCTATATTTTTAAAAATTAATTAGCTTTCCGAAATGTGAATCTGTTATTATTTTATTTGCTTTTAATTGCTTTGTTACAATATTTTTGTATTACACATGCTAAGCACTACAAATAAACATGGGGCTGGAGAGATAGTACAGCGAGGTGGATGCTAGCCATGCCCGCAATTGACTCAGATTCAATCCCAGCCTTCTCTAGGCTTCCCGAGGCCCACCAGGAGTAATCCCATAGTGCAGAGCCAGTGGTAACCCCTGAGCATTACCAGATGTCACCCCACCCCCACCAAAAAATTAAAGAAAATAAATAGACATTACAAATAAGCAACAGGAAATTGCAGTTAATATATAGAGAGAGGAACACAAAATCCTCTTAGAGACTAAAATACCATTAGAGCAAAGTTTAGGTTGTAGAATTATAAAAGTAAAATTTATGCATGACTTCACATTATTGAGAATGGCACAAATTAAATATGTTATCAATCTATATTTGTGGGGGTGTGGTGAAAAAGAAACTCTTATTCACTGCTGGTGGAAATGTTGTCTGGCTCAATGCCTATGTATAAGAGTACTGAGAATTCTCAGCAAAGTAAATATAGAGCTGCCATATGACTTAGCAATTCCACTTCTTGGTAATTAACCCCAACACAAAATACATCTATGCTAAAGGAGATATGTGCATCATTATTCAATGCAGTAGTTAACACAATAGCTAGGATATGTATTGTTGAGCACATTTCCACCAAACCCATTAGACTCAGGTTCTTGCATATGAAAGCTGTGCATCCCTGGCCAGTAAGCTGTCATCGTCACCTCTTATGAAATATTTTGAGTGCATATAGGATACAATATAAGTGATAAAAATGAGCAATGGACCATTTCTAAGGTTTTAAATTAGACTACATTTTGAACTGCAATATAAGGCTGCATAAATAAGTACAAAAAAGTAAGCAGTCATTATGACCTCTTATGAAATATTTTGCAAGTATATAAGATACAATATAGGTGATAGAGATGAGCAATATACCATTTTTAAGGAGCTTTAAGTTAGGCTACATTTTAAATTGCAATATACGGATGCATAAATTACCAAAAAAGTAAAATTTAAACTTATATCCCCCAAGTCATTTATTCTTAAAAATGGGGAAAAGGTACTTTTTCAGTCGAACCATTTGGTAGACACTGCTGCATAAACAAAATTATCACTACCAATTAGACTTGGTAGTGTGTAGGGAGTTCAGGATGCCGCTCTGTCTCACGTTCATTGATTTAAAGAAAGCCTTTGATTCTGTGGAGACTGAAGCAGTCATTGAAGCCCCTAGCCAAACAGGGCATTCAAACCCAATACATCAAGATCCTTCATGAGCTGTACTATGGATCAGGATCTAACCATTCTACAAAGAAGTGATCATCAATGTCAAAAGAGGGGTTAGGCAGGGTGATACCAATTCACCAAAACTATTCAGTGCCACGCTTGAGAACATCAAGCAACAATTAGAATGGGACAAAAATGGGATGGAATGGGAGTGAAGATAGACGGTCGGCAACTAAACCACCTCTGTTTCGCTGATGACATCATTCTAATAACACCAAACATTAGCCAAGCGGCACAAATGCTGGCTGGCTTCGACCCAGAAAGTGGAAAGAAGGTCTACAGCCGAATCTCAGCAAAACTATGTTCATTAAAAATGAACTAGTCCCAGAGGCCCTATTCACTCTCAGTGGAACAGACATCTCTAAATGCAGCAGTTATGTGTACCTAGGTCACGAAGTCAACATGATAAACGACCTAAAACCTGAGCTGTGCAGGAGGAAGAGAGCAGCATGGAATGCCTTCAAAAGCATTGAAGAAATAGCGAAAAAGACAAAGAACCTCAGATCCAGGCACAACTCTTTGACTCCACTGTACTCCCTGCATTAACATATGCCTCTGAGACCTGGGCCCTACAAAAGCAGGATGAGAATGCTATTTGGGTCACCCAAAGAGGAATCGAAAGAGCTATGCTTGGAATATCACGCCTCACTCAAGTGAGAGAAGGAATCCGGAGTTCTGACCTCCATCGCTATTCCAGAATCAGGGATGCTGTCTCATTTGCCAAGGCATCGAAAATCAGATGGGCTGGACATGTAATGCGATTTGGAGACAACCGCTGGACTAGAGCCATTACTGACTGGATCCCACGGGATGTTAAAAGATCACGTGGCTGCCCACCTACAAAGATGGTCAGACTTCTTCGTCAAGATCCTAAACCAACGGTTTGAGGCTCTTTGTATTCCTGAAGCAACCAGATGCCATTGGGCCACACTGGCATGTGATAGGGTCAAATGGAAATTTTACTGGCATCCGCTGGAGCAAATCGACAAATATCGGGATGTCAAGTGATCAAGTGATCAAGTGATCACTACCAATGGCGAATGTACAATATAACTTTGTAGTATTCATATTAAACTAAATTGTGTCCTAAAACCAACCAAGAGGCAGTTATGGCAGTCATTGAAAGAAACAAAGAGTTGTTGTGAACTTGTCAAAATGTAATAGTCATTAATGGCTATAAGAAGTAGAGGACACTTTTAGGTAAAGTAAAACTAGAGAAATATGACTAGCTGCAATGCAAGATTCTAAATTGAAACCTAGGTGTAAAGATATAGCTGCTATAAATGAGACGACTCAACTGGAAATTATTAATTATGGAATGTACATTAAGTGGCAATTTAACTGATTTTAATTTTCTTTAATTTTAAGTATATTCTGGTCATTATAAGAGTGACCATATTATTTAGAGTTACATGCTGAATTATTTACAGATAAAAAACATTAACAAATGGCGAATCCATGTGGAATCTGAATGTGCATTTATTGTAGTTACATCTTTTATATTGTGTGGGGAAGCACAGAGGCACCCTGCAAAAAATTCCGGGAGAGGGTCAGGGATCCCCTTTTGTTCCAGGGGATAGGCAGTCAGCAGACAGAGAAAGATGCAAGAATCCGGTGAAGTTTTTTTTTTTTTTTTTTTGCTTTTTGGGTCACACCTGGTAATGCTCAGGGGTTACTCCTGGCTCTGCACTCAGGAATTACTCCTGGCAGTGTTGGGGGACCATATGGGATGCCGGGGATCGAACCCGGCCGGCATGGGCTGGCCGCATGCAAGGCAAATGCTCTACCCGCTGGGCTATCGCTACGGCCCCCAGGTGAAGTTTTAAAATGCTTTACTTAACACAGGTTCTGGCATACAAATCAGCTATAGGAAAATCTCCCGAACTTAGGGTTCCTGGCTGGGCCCTGGCCACGTGTAGGCCAAGATGGCTGCCATCATGTGTTAAGGTCCTGCAGATAGGAGTCTGCGAAGCAGTGTCAGCAGAAAGGGAGAAAAGGAGAGAGCCTGAGAGGAAGCAGGTTAGTTTTATATTCCTGCAACTGAGACCTCCCACTTCTATGGAAATTCATCAGGGTCAAATGCCCTCAGGGAATTTCTCCCAGGACGTCACCTAGACCCTTTGAGATGTTAATGTTGCCAAGCCAAGATTGCCTTGGAAATGCCTCTGCAGGTTAGAGAGAAGGATTTTCTGATATAAACTGTATCTCAGAATACAAAGGCATGCATCTGTACCAAAGAATATTCTATAGCCAGTTAAATAATTCTCCAAGCTTTCACAAAAGTCATTTTGTTCTGCATATTAGCTTTGAGTTATCAGAGAGCTATGCTTGCTTGCTTGGAGGCACACAGCCTTTCTATCTGGTCTAATTACTTAGAGATACAATGTGACCAGGCAAATATACCCATAAGATCTAGCTGGTACCACCATGATTGTGGCAACATGAGAGAATATTTATACCAGCCAGTATAGAATACATGGTCAGATAAACTGGCACATTCAAGCTGTCCTCCTATCTACAAAGTGACCTACAGGAGACAACTCCAGGCCAGACGCAGAGGCTCTGGTCACGTGTACTGCAATAATATTGTTTTAGAGTTTTAATAAGATGAGGTCACTGTCTTCACATTCATCATCAATTTGCTTGAGCGGGCCTCAGTAACATCTCCATATATCCTGTCTCATGCTAGTAGAGCCCAAGGGCATCTGCTTGCTCCAGGAACATAGAGAGCCTCAATCCATTCCAGAATGAGGTCTATAATTGTTACTGGTATTTGGCATATAAAATACAACACGGGTAGCTTGCCAGGCTCTGCCGTGCAGGTAGCATACTCTTGTAGTCATCTTTAAGTCCAGCATTTATTGATGAACCACGCTGCCGCAAGCAGCCGCGTGAGCCAGGCTGTGATAGGCTGGTCTGCTGGGTGGAGTTCTGATGAGAGAGAAGTTCGGATGTGGAAAATGGAGGCCCTCATGGAGTGGCGGGTCATCTAGCTTGTTGCAAGGCTCTGCTTGGGTGGCAGGCCAGGGCTAGAGCCTGCCATCCCCTCCTGGGCACCTCGTGAGCGGCTGGGCACAGGGAGAGCAAGTAGCAGCTCTGCCCCATGTCTGTCTCTGGATCAGCATACCTGGGCCGGATTAAAAAGACTGCAGCAGGGGTGGATCTGGATGAGCTGGGTATGACCTCAAAGATGAGGTCATACCCAGTATTGTTCACTCCCAGTGGTGTTTGAGAGATCATGTGGTGCCTGGACTCTCCCACATGGAAATCATGCATTTAGATTGTTGTGCATCTCTCTGTTCTTCAAAATAAAATTTAAGCCAATTTTAATTTGTGCTTGATATATGAAATATTGAATATTATTTCTGTGGATAGTAATTGAGCCTCAGAGAAGAGAAAATACCAAGGCTCTGGAAAAAGAACATGCAAAGAAATGCCTTTTAATCTCTGAATTTAAGAGAACTCAGGAGCTCCTGAGTTCAGAGGCATTCTATTGGCCTTGAAGAAGTCACCACAAATTCTATAGCTGAAAATGACTTTGACAACAAACATGTGAGAATGGGAGATAATCTGAACCTAGATTAGTCTGAGCAAAATTTGACACCTTGATTACTATCTTATGAGAACCGATTAAGTCACTAATGGACTTTAAACTCACAAGAACAATGACATTAAATGACATTATTTTAAGTTGCTAAGTATGTGGCAATGTGTTACACAGCAATGAAAAACTAATACAACCAAGAAAGGACTTAGAAAAAAATCTTGAGAAGAATCTTGGAAAAGAAAAGATGGAGAATTCACATAGATGATTTCAAGACCTTGTGAAAAACTCAATAATGAAAACAATTTGATTTTGCCATAAAGAGATAAAAAAGATCAATGAAAGAGAATCTAGAAATAATCACTAAATGAACAGCTGAACTATGACTGTACTAAGCAATTAAATAAGGAAAGAAAAACACCTTCAAGAATAGCAAGTGCAGTCATTCAAATTCTTGTCCTCAAATGGTCCAGATTAAAAACAAGGGAATGACTGGTAATCAAATGCTTGATTTCAGAAAAAAAATTTCATTTAAGGGAAGGAAAAAGAAGGAAAGTTCCAAGATTATAGAAGTGATCTCCTGAAAGATTTGGGAGAAAGGCAGAAATCTTTGTCCTTTTATATCTTTTTAAAATTTTTTTTTATTATACCACAGTGAAACATACAGTTACAAAGGTGTTCATAATTGGTTCTTGGTAATACAGTATTCCAGCACCTATCCTTCCACCACTGCCCCATTCCCACCTTCTGTATCTTTTTTTTTTAACTAAAGAGTGGGAGAGCAGTTCCTTACTCAGCTTAAAGGAGATTTGATGGTAAAATTGGTGACGATGTTGACAAGATGATTAGTGTTTGGTGTTCAGCTAGGTCATTTTGGTCATCTCAGCTATTAGACGACTGAGGTCCACCTTTGAGACATTCAAGAATTCTTTTTCTTAGGATCATATTCTTAATCTCATATGGTTTAATCCCTCCCCTTGTGTCCCTAGCAATAACAAAATTCTTAAAATAACAAATAGGGGTGGGGTAATCAACCTTTAACCTGATCTCATGCCAAATACAAATTCAAAGTGGACCATGCTCCAAATATGAGATAAATATATAAAGCACACTGAAGATGTCATTTAAATTTTAACAATTTAAAATAAGCAGGGATCTTGAGATAGTGAACGTAGCAGAATACTACATGACCCCTTGAGCACTGTCTGTGGGGGAGGGGGGAGCAGATTCACCACATTCTGCCCTCTCCCTTCACTTATCAATCAAGAAACTTTGCATCACTGGGCATATCCCCTTGACTCAGCTTGATGATCTACATTGAACAAAGAAAAAGAAAGGACATAAAATACATTGAAGAGAAAACCCTACTAAACTGGATTTTTATCAAAGAAGACATTCTTAATAAAAGCTTCCATAAAAAAATAAAGTGGGCTGGAGTAATAGTACAGTGGGTAGGGCTCTTGCTTTGAATGGGTCCAAGCCGGGTTTAATCATCAGCATTCCATATGATCCCATGAGTAGGCTGGAAATAGTTCCTGAGTAAAGAGCCAGAAGTAACCCCTGATACTTCTGGGGTTACTTTACAGAAGTAACCCCAGAACCAGGCATTTGAATACTATGGAAACACCAGTGATTGATGAAGTGGTGTGTTGGGCTCTAAGTAACTAGTATTGGGGCCTGGCACTTTCCAGCCATGAGGTCCTGGGGGCAGGGCCCAGAGGTGGACCTATTCTCAGGGCAGTGGAGATTCCAGATGCTCAAGAGATTACACCCACGTGAAAGTCATCTGTGCTTATCCAATGGGAGACTGGCAGGCAAATGATTTACATCTAAGGTAAGGCAGGATGTGCTTGATCTTCTGATCATATGAATGTGTAAGTCAAGGATTATTACCTTGCAAATGCTAAATCAGTGATTGCTATCTGTTTTGATGGCCCAGGATGCTACATGATTTGTGCTTGTACCCCTTCCACCCAAAACTTATACAAAAGTCTTAAACTGTGCTCAGTAAAAGCGTCTGCTTTCCAAGACCCCCTCTGTGTTGGTGTCTTTCTTTTCCTTTCTGCAACAATGGCAAGGCAGATGCTTCTTCCCAAGTCCTTCCCTCTCCTTTCGCAGGGATGAAGTCCTGCAAGATCCCTGTCTCCCTCATTCATGGGGGGTGAGGAAGGTGGCTGGCCAGGGCCCCCTACAGTGGTGAAAGGTGACTGTCCCTTCTTGCAAAAACCTCTTCATGTGAAAAGAGAATGAGTGCTTTTGCCATGTAGGTACCATCACCCCAGAAGTAGTTCATTTGGGATGAATGGATTATCCACTGTGTCTTATATCTGTAGAATATTTCTAATGATTATTTTGGAGAACATTAAAAAATTAAAGTGAAGCATAAATAAAAACTTAAAGGGATTGGAATCATTAAGTTAGAAAGTTAACGAAGTATGTATCCTACATGGCAGTTTTATGTATTGTTTGTAGACCAACAATGAATTGAATTCTTAATTATGTTTATTTCTAATAAAGGATATTAGTAGACAGCCATAATGGATACTTTACTGTTTATATATTCTTATAATTATGCTTCAGATTTCATTTATTCATCCAATTTTTGATTCCGTATCAGAAAGTCAGTAATTATATTTTTATCTAGCACTGTGTATAAAACTAATATCAAAAAAAAGAGGTTAAATATGATCTCGGTACTTGGTGAGAATGGAAAATAAAGCAGAAGCATGCTTTACCAAAAATAAAAAAGAATGTTAACTTTTCTATATAACTCTAATTTACAGAGGAACAGAAGAAATATTATCTGCAAGATTGAGAAGGCAGAAATGAAGTAGCATGCATATATTTTTTATATTTTGTATTATTTTGATTTAATTCTATAAATATTAAGATCACAGTAGTTCATACACTCTGCCATTTATCTGTTGACTTTCCTTGGACAAAGAAGTAAGAATACTCCCACTGATTTTTCCCAAATAGTTATCATCATTTTTATGACTTGAACTAGGTATATGCGTAGTTTTTTGATGAAAGACAGTTTCCCCTAATAGGTCACCTCAGCGTTGCAGTTGGAGAATTGGTTTCTAGCTCAATCTCATGGGGTTAGCATAAAAGCAACATTATAAAAAGTGTTTATCATGCTTTTAATGTTCTATCAGTTCAATGTACACAAATTACTCAGCAAAAAATGGTGTAACATATTGATTTATTCAGTTCCAACTGGAAATAATTTAAATGTTGATCATTAGGAAAATAGACAAATAAAATACTTATCTATCTAATGAGACAGACATGGGGCAGAGCTGCTACTGTCTCTCACTGTGCCCAGCCACTCATGAGGAGCCCGGGAAGGATGGCAGTTTCTAGCCCTGGCCCGCCACCCCAACAGAGCCTCACAACACACCAGACTACCCCCCCACTCCATGAGGACCTCATTTTCCACATCCGGACTTCCCCCTCGTCAGAACTCCACCCAGCAGACCAGCCTATCACAGCCTGGCTCGCGCCACTGCAAGCGGCGCGCTGATCATCAATAAATGCTGGATTTTGAGATGCTTACAAGAGTATGCTACCCACACGGCAGACTGGCAAGCTACCCGTGCCGTATTTGATATGCCAGATACCAGTAACAATTATAGACCTCATTCCCATGACCTGATGGAATGGTTTGAGGCTCTTTATGTTCATGGAGCAAGCAGGTGCCCTTGGGCTTTACTTTCATGAGACAGGACATATGGAGATGTTACTGGTGCCCATTCGAGCAAATCGATGATGAACGGGAAGACAGACAGACAGATCTATATAACAACATAAAAAGAACCTCAAAAAACATTGTGTTGAGAAAAACAGGAAAAGATAATCTTGTGTGCCATGATTCAGTTTACGTAAAATGTTTACATAAAATCTAAATATGGAAAAAATTAGTTTATAAGATCAGAAATCAAACGTGTACCTCCAGGAACCATTGCAAAAGAACTCTCTGGATTATGGAAATTAAATGTCTTATGTCATTATTGATGTGCCAGTTTAGCACGCACATGTGCATGCACACACACTCACACATACACATATGCTGAAGTTGCCTGGTATCTGGTGAGGTTGTATTCTGAGAGTGTAGAGCGCCCACAGAGAAGGTTGAGCACAGCACCCACAAAGAAGTCTCCATAAATCACTGCAGGGAATGGCTCCGCTTTGTTAGATAGAACAGGGACTTAAACTGGGAAAAGTGGGTCTGAATTCTGTGTCAGCCAATCAGGTAGAGGAATTAAATCAAGGTATGTGCTTAATTCAAATCAGGTAGGGTGGGAAAAGAGATTAAAACAGAGTGTGTGCTTTTTGTACAGCGTGTGTACTTAATGTGTTTAACTACACATATACATAAATATGTTTATAGATAATTTAAATATTTTTGCTAAATTTACTCTTCTGATGTGTGTATACATATATACATATTTATCCACATATATACATATATGTATCTTCATAAGTGTGTATGTGTATACATATATATGGGCACACATACATATCTACATATATGTACATACACTTGCACACACAAACACACTAGAAGAGGACAGGAGTAAATTTGAAAAAATGATTAAAGTGGATTATAAAGGGAAGGCTATGTTAGGCTTATCAATTTAATTTTGTGCTATCATTAATGAATTATCAGTAGAATAAAATATTGAAAGAAGTTGATTTTAGAATTAGAGTGTTTTTAGAAAGCTAAGCCTGTGAGTATCTAGAGAATTAGATCGGTTTTTATTTTTTTGATGAAAATTAGATAAGAAAGAGGGAGATCAGTTAGTAGATGATTGAAATAATTTGATATTTATATTACAGCACATAAATTTGTGAGATGAATGATTGTGGGAAAGAGAGGAAAAAATACTTCAGTTTTATAACTATTATGATTTAACTACTACTGGATCTGAAAATAAAGAGAAAACTCCAAAGACTTCCATGAATATGGATTAACCAACTGAACTCTGTTATTCACCAGATGTAGAAGAAAGTGAAGTAGAATTTCAAGTACAGGAGTTAGTTTAGTATTTGATATAATGATTTCAAAGGTCCTGTAAAGGACTCCCACGTGGAGCTGTTACGTGGGTAATTGAAACTGCCCCTGGTTGTATATAAAGAAGAAAAGAGTTACAGATTCATTTGAATAAGCATTCTTATGCTAATAAGTGTGTGGAAGGGTTAGGATGTCAATAATATAATTAATGCAATATAGAAATGGGCACTTACTGGCAAAAATGGGGAAGTTTACATTGTGGGAAGTATTGGAATAGACAAAAGGTAGGTGTGCTGAGAGAACAGAATTTTCAGGGTAAGAAAGTTAAAAGGCTTTCCTGAAATAAATGGATTGAGCAATGATACTTCTATGCAAGTAGGGAGATCTATAATATAAGTGTAAAAGAATGCTAGTTCAGGGATACTCAGAAAGTGAGTAAGAAGCTTTATGAATAAAGCAACTTACAAAGATCAGGTTGGAACTATTACTACAAACAATATCAGTAAATTTTCTGAGTGAATTCTTGAATTTTGTATGTAAAATTAACATACATATCTCCTGCTGTTTATGAAACTAATAGCTTTCAGAAGGTTTGGGGTGGATAGCAGAGAGAGCATAGGGAAATGTGGTATGTTAAGAAAACCTTGGCAATATTTGAACTAATTTTCTTTTTCATTCAAAGAGTATTTTCTCATACCAGACTGAATTCCATGGACTCCCCCATATTGGGTGACAGGGATTAATTCCCATGCCACTTGATAAATGAAGGGAGACTCAGACACATTGTAATGATTGCTGAGTGGAACTGTGGGACACAGGTTTCCACACCAAAAAGGTTTGTGGCAGACTTTGTCAGTCCTGATCCACCCAGGTACTTCCCCAGGTAACAGGTGGGTAAAGAAGGAAGTGATAATTTCCCCTCTCCAGGCTAGCTAGTAACCCTCATTTTCCCACTTACTTTTGATACTATTGTATCAGAACAATACTTCCGATCTGAGACCACAGTAAATGTCAACCTGTCATAGTTTTGAGACATGGCTCTGAGTTAGTCAATCTATCTCGAATTCTGATTCTTAGGAAGGGGGACTAAATGATGACAGAAAATGTAAGTTTCTTATGGCAAAGATGGTACTAAAAAGTCAATAGGATAGAAAATAAAATTTAATCTATACTATAAACAATAGGAAGAGTAGAAGGTGCCATAAAAGAGTAATGATCACCACAGATATACTATTTCTTAAGTTAAATCCGGTCTATTCTTAAATTTGAGTGAAACACATTAATGCATCTTCATCACTATTTCTAACTGAAACAGCAGAATGTTCCTGGACATATATAGATGTACTCTGATAGAAGAAAAGATAAGAAACATACTAGGAAGTAATAAATTGGGGGAGGGGAGGAAACCGGGGACGTTGGTGGTGGGAGATGGGCACTGGTGGAGGGATGGGTGCTGGAACACTGTATGACCAAAACCGAAATATGAACTTTGTAATTGTATATTTTGTAATTGTACCACCATTTCACGGTGGTATAATAAAATACTTAAAATATATATGTATATATATTTATGTCATGCAAATAAATGCAGTCATTCTAAAAATAAAAAAATAAAAAATCATATCTCATTAAGTATATAGAAATGAAGCTAAATGATTCTGAGACAAATAAAATAAATCAGGTAAAAACTGAAGGTAGGTTTCAAGAAGAGTTATATACATACAATGAATGTCAATAAAATGTCACAAATACCCTGGAAATGATTTAAGGAATGATCAGGAGAATTGAAGAAGCAAATTTGGTAAAACTCAAGTAATAGCAAGAGTGAGTGAAAACAAAGAAAATTTTATTTATTTATTTATTTATCCATTCACTCATTTATTTATTTGTTTATTTATTTATTTATTTTTGGGAGTGAATCCTATTTTTTATATTTTATTATACCACCATGAGATATACAATTACAAAGATGTTCAGAAGATGTTCATATTTGGGTTTCGGGTCATACAGAGTTCCAGCACCCAGCCCTCCACCAGTGCCCATTTCCATCTACCAATGTCCCCAATCCCTCCCCTGTCCCCTATCCTGCCTCTATGGCAGGTTCTTAATTCCAACAAAGGATATTTTAAAGGCAAAAATGAAAATTATGGAAGTCCAAATGGTAAAAACCAACATGGCACACTTATTCTTCTTCAGGTGTGCTCTAGTTGGATTATAGCACTTTATCTAGATTGCCTAGCCAGATTGCTTAGTAATTTATTAGTCTATTACACTGGAATATTCATTCTTCCATATTCTTCCCCTATATTTGTCACAAATTTCCACAAATTTAATTTTTATAAACCAGTCTTCAATTAGGTTTGCAAAATTATTCCTATAAGTTAGCCTCACTTCTTATTTCATACATTTGTTTTGTCATATCTTGCTATCCCACTTTTACTAAACAAATTATTAGCTCCAATAAGTCGCAAGATTTCCTTGTTTTGATGCTTCATATTCACAAACACATATGCTTGAGGAACTGAAGGGTTAGTAGAAAAGTGAGTGTTAAGATAGTACTCTGAGAGAAAATGAAAAAATAATGAAATAATGAAAGTATTTGACACTCTTTAGTGAGTCTATTGTTGGAGAGAATTAAAAGCCAACCTGTTCTTCAGAGAGAATATCACAGTCTGTAATCCAATATCGAGTAGTCTATGTTATAGATTTGTTGCTCTCTTAGATACCTTCACCATGCTATAAATGTGTGACATGTCAGTTCTTCCCTTACCTAGTTCCTATGGTAAACTAGGTTTCTTTTCTTTCTTTTTTCTCTTAAAATTTTTTAAGAATGTAATGCTTGGTGAACCAGAGAAATAGTACATTGGGTGGGGTAGTTGCCTTGCATGTGGTCAATCCCAGTTTCACCTAGTCTACCAGGAGTAAATCGTAAGCATTTCCAACTTAATATGCATATCTCCTGCTGCTGATGAAACTAATAGCTTCCAGAAGGTTTGGGGTGGGTAGCAGAGAGATAGCATAGGGAAATGTGATGACCTGTAAAGAAAACCTGGGCAATATTTGTACTAATATTAAAAAGACTATGCATTCTTCAGAGAGATCACAATCTGTGGTCCCATAATTAAAAGACAAAACATTCTTCATTGTCTTTTAATATTAGAAAAAAAATAACCTAAAACCACTCCCCCAAAAAAACCCCCAAAAAACAAGAATTTAAGCTTGGCTTTTTGATCATAACTACCTGCTAATATGAATTTTAAAAAGTATGAGTTTCAAGACATGAATATATGATGCATAGCTTGAAGTAGCCAAAAGAGATAAGGAACAATATAGCATTGATCAGTTGATTATCATATAATCAGCTCTTATCTGACAAAATAAAAAACACGTAGATGATCATAATATTGTTTAGGTGAAAGAAAGAGGACATGAAGACCTGAGAGACCAAAGTCATTTCAAAGAAGGCATAATAGAAAAGATAAGTCATTTTAATTTAAACATGTGTCATATGAATCTAAAATGCACTGTTTTGAAATCAGGAGTTAGAAAACTGATTTTTAACATAAAAAAATTAGTCATAGGTGTCAAGAAAAGAAGGACTAGTTCTAGAGGAACTCTATGAATAAGGTTGACTGATACATGTGGGCACGAAAAACAAAATGATACATCAAGGTTTAGAATTATGGTGTCTGCTTTTCTGAAGACTATTTCAGAAGATCGCAATAGACAGCTACTAAATTTAATGCTACATCAACTAGCTAACTCAGTTGTAATAAATCAGTCACGTCTTGACATAATAAACAAACAATTACATTCTCATTGTTTAAATTAGCTTTTATGTTATGATATGAAAAAATTCATGAAACAAGTTAAGAATCTAATTACTAAAACATTTATATGAATGAAAAAACTATTTGCTTTTCAGTTTTTGTCAAGTAATTTTATAAAAAAGCAATATAATATACAGCAAAATTGAATATTGTAAAAAAGGTTTCAATTTCTTCTTCAAAATATTTAATTTCATGTGTGATTGAAAACATACCAATGTATTTGTTTCTCCTATCTCCAAGATGGAGTAACATTATATTCAACATCAACCCTTTCCACAAATAATGTAACAATAGCTTACAATAACCTATATGAAGTAACCCAAGGAAGGTGATTCTTTTTTTAATTTTTAATTTTTTTTATTATACCACAGTGAAACATACAGTTACAAGGTGTTCATAATTGGTTATTGGTAATACAGTATTCCCGCACCCATCCCTCCACCAGTGCCCCATCACCACCACCAGTATACCCACACCCCCTCCCACCCACCCCCAGGCTGCCTCAGTAGCAGGTACCCCCTTTTACACTCTTTCTCTCTCTGTCTGTGTGTGTGTCTCTGCTTCTCTATTCTCCTTCTTTTACACATTGTGACTAGCCCTGCAGATATTTAGGGTTTATCATGTAAGTCTCTTTGTGTTATTCAATGGTGAGTTCTAGTCTGACATTACCATTCCCACACTCAGTAAAACACTTGTATATATTTATATCCCATTAATAAATGAAGTCATTCTATATCTGTCTTTTTCCTTCTGACTAATTTCACTCAGCATGATAGTCTCCATTTCCATCCATTTGCAGGTAAATTTCACAATTTCGTCTTTTCTGACAGCTGCATAGTATTCCATTGTGTAGTTGTACCACAGTTTCTTTAGCCAGTCCTCTGTTCTCGGGCACTTAGGTTGTTTCCAGATTCTAGTTATTGTGAATAGTGCATCGATGAATAAAGAAGTACAGATAGTGTTTCTGCTATGTGTTTTTCGGTCTCTAGGGCATATTCCCAGGAGTGCTATTGCTGGATCAAAATGGGAGATCAATATCTAGTTTTTGAAAGAATGTCCATATTGTTTTCCAAAAGGGCTGGACCAATCTGCAAGGAAGGTGATTCTTTACAAATTGGATACCAATAAGATACAGCTTGCGGTTTACTGCATTGTGAAAGTTTCAAACTCTCAGAGCAGATTAAAAGGTACCTGAGCAGAGTTAGGCATGTTATATAAATTAAATGAACAGAGGAAAAAGTTCTAAAGGATCAAAGTAGCAAGTGTTCACACACACATGTACCAGAGAAAAGATCACACTTTATCTCATGTACCAGAGAAAAGATAGTTAATACCAGTGATCTGCAGAGGATTCCTTTCAGGTATTCACCAGAGTAGGGAGCAGGGCATGAATACTATAGAAAGAAGAGAACAAAGGAAGAAGGACCCAAGCTATTCAATGAAGGACCCAAACAATTCGAAAGAAGAGATTATGCGAGATACTTAAATGACAGTGAAAAAATTTCACTCAACAGCCAGATTAGAAACACTTGATTCATAAGCACTATGTAAAGTATCCAGGAAGATCTTGCCCTCTTAAGCAAGGGGGACCATGTCCATACAATGGAATAAGGACAGTTCAACAAATAGTGTTGAAAAACTAAAGTCATATGCAAAAACATAAAACTATATCACTCTTTAATGTAAATAAAAATCAATTAAACAACTACATGCAATTTGCCAAATCCTACAATACAAAACAGATGGGTGTTATGATCCATGCTATCAGAAGTAGGCTTATCTAGATTCTTAAATCCTAAAGGCAATGGACAGTAAAGCAAAATGCTAACTAATTAGTACTACATCAAATTAAAAATCATATGCACAGCAAAAGAACATAGCGGTACAAAAAGATAGCCTACTGAATGAAGAAAAATCTGTGCATCATGCATTCACTAAAGGGTTAATATTCAATATATAAATAATTTGTACACTTCAGCAATATCACAAGAACAAAACAAGAAAAAAGGAAGAAAATCTAAATTGACATTCCTCCAATTTGGACATACAGATGGCCAGCAAGCACTCAAAATAATGAGAAATGCAAATCAAAACCACAGTGAGACACCACCTCACACCTGTGAGAATGATTTGCATCAGAAAGAGTTAGTGTGGTTAGAGAAAACTGTGCTCAAATGGAAATTTATTTTGGTACCCCGTCAAGAAAAGCTGTATGGTGCTACTTACAACACGTGCGCACACACACACACACACACACACACACACACACACAAACCTACAACACTCTCAATAGATGATCATCAATTTAGACATATAAATCATTTAAATATCCATCAATAGATAAATTCATAAAGATAATCCAGTAATTATGCACAGTGTAATACTATTATGATAAAAGATAAATTATACAGGCTACCTAAACTATAATAAGTTAAAATAAAATAAATGAAATTTTGCTAATTGTCACAAATTGGAAGTTGAGGATGGTATGCAAATTAAAATAAGTCAGAAACTAATCCCATCAAAAAATGGGTAAAAGAAACCAACAGAAGCTTCAACAGGAAGAAATTTGAATAGCCAAAAGATATGAAAAAAATGTTCATCATTATTAATCATCAGAGAAATACAAATCAAAACAAAATAAGATATCATCACACACCACAGAGACTGGCACATATCCAAAAGAGCAAGGGCAATAAATGTTGGCATGGATGCAGGGGTAAGAGAGGGACTCTCATGCACTGTTGGTGGGACTGTAGACTGCTACAGCTGTTTTTGAAAACAATATGGACATTCCTACAAAGACTAGAAATTGAGCTCCCATTTGACCCAGGAACACCACTTCTGGGAATATACCTGTGAGACCAAAACCCACACCATCTATACTTCTATGTTAAAGCAGCACTAGTCACAGTAGCCAGAATCTGTAAACAATCAGATTGTGTGAGAATAGATGACTGGATAAAAAACTGTTGTACATTTATGCAATGGAATGATATGCTGCTGTTAGAAAAAACAAAGTTATAAAATTTGCCTATAAATGGATGGACATAGAGAGGATCATGCTGAGCAAAAATTAACCAGAGGCAAAGGACAGATATAGAATGACTGCATTTATTTGCAGGATGTAAAAAAATAGCAGATACCAATATTCAAGGCCAGACAAAACAGGGATCAGGAGGTATTGTCAGTGGGTAGAACTTGCAAATGTGTGGGAGTCCAAAGATAAAATTCATATGACCATAATGTCAATACCAATTTGCAAGTATAAAATTGAAAGGTGTGTGTGAATCTGAGTGGTATTTAACTAATATTAAAATAATTCTTCGACATTGCTTACTGATAAGATAGCTAGTGAGTTGGATTTACTTCCAGTTGGCACATCTGCTGAGATCATTTAGTCAAAGCTTCATTGAAGAGCTATATAACATCTGTATCAATGATTAACTAATACACATATTATACTTAATATAGAGCACAGTGGAATATTTTTACATAATATCACCTTTTTATAAATTAGTAATTGAATACCATATACTCCCTTCAATTAAGTGTGTATTGGATTTTGGTCTTTGTTATGAGCTATATATTTCTTATGGGGACCTTATCTGTATTATTACCATCATATTACCAGGTGAGTTGATATTTATTAAACACAGTGGCTGAATAAATCACAGTATATGTAGTATTTTAATATATAATTTTTTTTTTTTTGCTTTTTTGGGTCACACCCGGTGATGCTCAGGGGTTACTCCTGGCTCTGCACTCAGGAATTACTCCTGGCGGTGCTTGGGGACCATATGGGATGCCGGGATCGAACCCTGGCCGGCACAGGCCGGCCGCGTGCAAGGCAAATGCCCTACCCGCTGGGCTATCGCTCCGGCCCCAATTATTAAACTACCAAGTTATACAATTCCTTTCATAGTTGAAATCATATGATTTTACTAATTTAAATTTATTGTTGCTACTGCTCTTACTGCTAATACTGATCCTGTCTCTTCTACTACCACTGCCATTACTATTTTGGCTTTTTAGAAAAATATATATGTTCAAGTAACTGATCTCTCCTAAAAATTTTGGAAAGAAAAGCCTTTAGTTTCTATTGGGAAGATCTGATAAGAATTGTTAGAACGCTGACTATTTCTTCTACTATTTCATAGAACTATGCCAGAAGCATTTTAGGAGCTAGCGATGATGATTGCCTTGAAGATTCAATCATTTAGAAAGTTGACATAACCTATAGTCACTTAGGAAAAAATGTGCAACTCTACACATAAATTGGTAACTCTCTGGAGTGTACACTTTGTCTGTGACCATGCAGATATAAATTTATGCCCAAAGCTCTGATAAAAAGGATAATTCATATATTCTTTGCGCTTTCTGTGGTACTGGGCCATGAAGCATGGTATTGCATGAGACCAGTATCACCCAGTATCACTGTCCCAAGGCCAAAAGACTTAATGAAATTTAATGTGTTTTGCTGCAAGCACTATTGGCTAGGGAATATTAGATTCATTCAGCAGTTTATCTCTGAATGTCTTGAAAAAATTACTTTGATATAAACTATTCTATCTATTCTGAATCACTGTTAATATCTGTAGAATTTATTCAAAATTATATCTCTAGTGTTTGAAACTTTACATTGAGTTTTTCAAACATGTAGAAGTTCTTCAAATGTATGCAGCCAGGAATACAATAGGGTTTTCTTCCACGGAGCTGTCTTAGGAAAAAATTTCAAGTTAGCATGTAGAATGCTTGCTTTTTTTCTCACTAAAGATTCCTCATAATTAATTTTCACAGACAATTTTCACCTTGACACCTTTTGCCAGAACTTTGCTCAAATCAGATGTATGTGAAAAGTGGCTTAAACTAACTGATTGTAGGGGAAGAAATTTACTAGAAATCAATTTTACTTCCTATATTATTGACTGTAAGACTTTTGCTAAGCTTTTCCCACAGGAACTACTCCTGGCAGGCTCAGGAAACCTTACAGGTTGCCAGGATCCAATCGAGGTTGGCCATGTGAGAGAGAAAAAATCCTACCACTGTGCTATCTTTCCGATCTGTCCAACCTCAGGACTTTGACCATTTTTTTTTCCTTTTTGGGTCACACTGGCAATGCTCAGGGGCTACTCCTGGCTCTGCACTCAGGAATTACTCTGAGTTGTAGCTCTGGTGACCATATGGTCAGTATTCGGGGACCATATGGGATGCTGGGGATTGAACCCGGTGTGTCTTTGGCAAAGCAAATGCCCTACTACTATGCTATTGTTCTGCCCTGACCAATGTTTTAATCCTTGCTAAACTTTTTGTTTTTGTAATTGTATAAAAGAATGCTAATAATTTTTATATTATAAAGTTATTCAGGATTAACTGAGTAAATAAGATATAAGATCTTAATGAAGAAATTGACACTACATTCAATAAATATTAACTACCATCAACATCTCTAGCTATTTCCATCAGGTTAATGCTTTGCTTAACAATAGTTATTCATTACATATTTATGCTTGTAGGAATTTTGGCACATATTCAATTCTTAACTATTATAATTACATACTTATTCACGATTGCTTCAATTTTATCATTAAAATTTACCTTAAATTCGAACATGCCTCTTAGATAAATATGATATAGATATATGTATATTATATATTTGAATGTGTCTATTAAGCTTAACTTAATTTTGAAACAATTCCCCCCACCATCACTTCATTGGGTACTGCTGTGTAATAGGAAAATTCTTTTCTATTTTGATTTCAGATTTATTAACATAAAGTTCACTATCACCTACTGTGAAAATAGGAAAATAGACTCTTCATGCCTTTCCCCACCCCAGTAAATATTAGAAAACTACTGCTAGGCCATTGCTTGATACGGACTCCCCAGAAACTGAGACGTAGGTAAAGGAAAGTTTATTAGCTCAGCACTGAGGACCTTTCAAGCCAAAGAGACGCATAAAGGCCCTGTCCTGCATCAACACTCAGATTTTATACATTTTTCCCCAGTTCCAAAAAATAATTTCCCTCAGCCCCATTCTCATCTCAAGCCAAGTAGATGTACAGAAGCCGACAAAGCAGTTAGTATTGTCTAAATCATTATGACAGGGCTAAAATATACATCATGTCAGATGACCATCATCTGGGGGTGGTGTGCCTTTTTCTTTTTGTTTTACTTAGGCCTAGTTGAGTTATACTGTTTGTGGCCCTGAGACAGGAAAGTCCTGTTTCAGGGTCAAGTCTTATTCCTGTGAAACTTCTATCGAATATAACCATTTCACACTACATTCTCTTTTTAAAGTTTCAAATTACAGTTTTTATTGCATTTTTATATATATGGTTATAATAGTGTTGAAGTTTATGGTGTTAAAAAAGTTACTGTACCTCACCACCACCAAAGTGTTCCATGCCAACATTGTTTCTATGTCATCTTGACTGTTTTTTAAAAGATAATGCGTGTTAGTCACTATGATTTTCAATTTTACAATACTGTCAGTAATAAGGTTTCATGAACATAACTTTCCAATGCAACATCTGCATCTGAGTGTCCCTTCCTTTCCTCCATTGTTCAATACTATCAACACTATCCATTCCTCCACTGGCTTTACGTTGAACAATACTACGGCAACTGGTTAGATCCTTGTGACAGTTATTGCACTTTCAAAACAGATAGGACTTTTGTGAATTAAAAATAACCCTCTTTTCCTTCTTCTGAAATGAATTAGAGTTTCTTTTGTGCTACCAATTATTTTGCCCTTTGTTGGAAGAAGACTGAAAATATTTCTCATAGTGGCAACGCTGCTCTTAGTGCTCCCTATTTTAGAGTTTCTGACTTTGTGGATGGTTATATTCTCCCAACTCTATGAAACTTTGAGTGGGAAGCAATATGGTCTATTTGAAAGTTCAGGAAACAGTAGGAAAAAGTTTGAAAACTAGTTTTCTCACCAAAGTACCCCTGCTTTGGGAGGGTTTGGACTTGCCTAGGAATTAAGAAACACATTTAGTTCTTCTTTGTCATGTATGAGTTCAAAGGATAGCTGCAAAAACAGAAGAAATAAATCAGAACTCTAGCATTATGATCTTTCTTTAGAACAAAACCCAATAATGGCTTCATACAATCAAAATAATTATTAAAAAGAGTTCATCTACATTCACAGAAGATTTTTATAGATTAATTTTGGGCTCTAGCTGCTTATTATTTCCCTGGTTTTCATGGTGCAATAATTAATTAAAACAAAACTCCCAACAGTGAAATAAACACTCATTCTAAATACAGCTTCCATGCTCTTTAGAAAAAGCAATCTAATCTCCTTGAATTTCCAGTCATGTAATCTGACCCATGCTTTATGTCACAAGGATTTTCAGGTTCTATTAATATAAATTTTTTAAACTCTAAATAGGTTTCAAATACTTTTTATCAAACCCCATGCCAAATTTACTTGTATTCTAGAACTTTAAATCTATTAAGAAAGGAAAAATATTTTAATTTTAAAGTTGACAAAAACAAAATCAAGAAACTAAGTATCAATAACCAAAAAAAAAAAAAAAACATTTCAAGGTGTTCCCAAGAGTGCTGAAAAGGTTATTTTTGTTTTAATACAAATTGTTGGGGAACAAATTACCATTTCAATGAAGCCTAATGGTGAAGTGCTTAAAAGCAAAGGCATTGATAGACTCTTAGTGAAAAAGAACTGGGTACTGAGTCCTCGGGTTTCATAATTTTATAGGCCAGGTTTCTTTCTGAGTAGAAAAAGCTTCCCAATTCTTTCCTCAGCAGATCATGCTAAGTAACAACAAATAAGTTGTCAATCTATTAAGACAGTTATCAAAAATTAGCTTTGAAAAGCAGCAGTGGGGGAGTTGGAGCTATAGTGCAGAAGGTATTTGCCTTATGACTGACCTGAGTTCAATCCCAAGTATCCTACATGGTCCCCCGAGCAACAACAGGAGTAATTCTTCATTGCATAGCTAAGAGTAATCTTGGAGCATCCCCTGGTGTGACCCAAAAAGTAAAAAAAAAAAAGAAAGAGAAAAAAAAAGAAAATTTAATCTGATTCATTAGATTAAATGCTGGACTAATTGGTAGTAATCAATACATAAGCTCACAATAAAATTGGGACAGCACAAGAACGTTTTCTTTTGACACATATTTCATAGTTAGCTTCAACATTTTCCTTTTTGTAAAGAGGAAGGTAATAATTAGCTATTTATTTGAATAAATAAAACATTAAGTGGAATTAACATCCTAATGTATTACCCAACTTCTGTGTCTTCTTTCTTTGATTTATAATTCCATTTCTAAAGAACAAATATTGTCCTGTTCCAGTTTTCACAGATTCCCCATTGCCCAGTGAATAAAGTCTAAGCATCTAATTTGTGAGTCTCACCCAAAAATTTCCCCACCTTTTGTTCAAATATTATCCTTTTCAGGGAAAAGGGAACCCTCATCCATTGTTGGTGGGAATGTTGACAGGTACAGTCTTTTTGGAAAAAAAATATGTACATTCCTCCAAACACTAGAAATTGAGCTCCTATTTCACCCAGCCATACCACTCCTGGGAATACACCCTGGGAAGCCCTAAACACACAGTGGAAACACCATCTGCACTTTTATTTTCATAGCAGCACTATTCAAAATAGCCAGAATCTGGAAACAACCAGTGTGCCTGAGAACTGATGACTGGATAAGGACGCTTTGGTATATCTACATAATAGAATACTATGCAGCTGTTAGGAAAAATGAAGTTATGAAATTTGCCTATAAATGTATGTACATGGAGAGGACCATGTGGAGTGGAATTAGTCAGAAGGAGAAAGGTAAATATAGAAGAACTACATTTATTTGCATGACATAAATATCATCCGGACTTCTCTCTCGTCAGAACTCCACCCAGCAGACCAGCCTATCACAGCCCGGCTCATCGAGTTCCACCCTGCAGCAGTCTTTTTTAAATCCGGTTCAGGTATGCCGTTCCAGAGACTCACAGACATGGGGCAGAGCTGCTGCTTGCTCTCCCTGTGCCCAGCCGCTCACGAGGTGCCCAGGAGGGATGGCGGGTTCTAGCCCTGGCCCGCTACCCCAGCAGAGCCTTGCAACAAGCCAGATCACCCCCCACTCCATGAGGGCCTCAATTTTCCACATCTGGACTTCTCTCTCATCAGAACTCTACCCAGCAGACCAGCTTATCACAGTCTGGCTCGGCGTGGCAGCTTGCAGCAGCGGGTTCATCAATAAATGCTGGACTTAGAGATGACTACAAGAGTATGCTACCTGCACGGCAGAGCCTAGCAAGCTACCCGTGTTGTATTTGAAATGCCAAATACCAGAAATAATTATAGACCTCATTCCGGAATGGATTGAGATTCTTTATGTTCCTGGAGCAATCAGATGCCCTTGGGCTCTACTGGCATGAGACTGAATATATGGAGATGTTACTGGGGCCCGCTCGAGCAAATCGATGATAAACAGGAAGACAGTGACAGTGATATATGCTATATATACATATATACATATTATGAATCCAATATCCAAGGTCAGGCAAAACATGCATCAGGAGGTCTTGTCAAAAGTGGAATCTACCACAAATGTGTAGCAGTCAGAAATTAGGTAAGACAGAGAAGGGAACAGAGTGCTAATAATTGTCTAAAGTGATAATAACAGTCTAGAACTGAGCATTGAATACAGGTAAAAGATACACATGACAACCTCTAAATGTATGTATTGCAATCCTCAATTTGTAAGAGAAGGAAGAGAGAAAGAGAGAGAGAGAAAGAGAAAGAGAGAAAAGAGATAAAGAACCTGCCATAGAGGCAGGCTAAGGGAGAGGGGAGGTAATCAGGGACATGGGTGGTGGGAAATGGGCACTGGTGAAGGGATGGGTGCTGGGCACTGTGTGACCAAAACCCAAACATAAACATTTTGTGATTGTATATCTCATGGTGGTATAGTAAAATACTAAAGAATTTTAAAAAATTAATAAACTATTTCCATTTTTTCTCTACATTGCTTCTAGGTCTTAGATTTTTTTAAATATACATGTTGAAAAAATATTATCCTTTACTTTTTCCTTAATACAACTTATTCTTCAACTAAATTAATTTGGGATATAAATTATTCATCTAGAGCTCTTCATTTTGTACTTATAGTCTTGATAGCAGTTACACTGTGACTTACATGCTCTTCCCACACATTGAGTGTGAAAATGGGTCATCTCTTGGTATATTAATCTTGATTTTTGTCCATTTAAAAATTTACTTTTTGGGGCCTGAGCGATAGCCCAGCAGGTAGGGCATTTGCCTTGCACGCAGCCGGCCTGTGCCGGCCCGGGTTCGATCCCCGGCATCCCATATGATCCCCTGAGCACCTCCAGGAGTGTGACCCAAAAAGCAAAAAAAAAATTACTTTTTGATGTGTCATCACTATTTTGAATGCTCTTTTGAGTTTCTAAGATTTTAATATTTCCCAAATACCACCAGTGCACATTATTTCATGACTATAATCAAATAGTTCAATATAAAACTAAGAATATCACCAAATCCCAGAGTTCCAAAAGAAATATTATTTTGGGGAAGTGGGTCACACTTTCTGGTGTTTGAGGGCTACTCAAGCTCTGTGCTTAGGATACCTTATGGTGCTAGGGATCTAAGATCAGTAGCAAGCATAGTAACTGCTCTATGTATTTGTGGTCCCAGGACATGTTCATATATCATCTCCAATATAATAATTAAGGCTTGTTCACTTGGGAACTAACTGACCCAAATTTAACCCATGATTTCTTCACCTAAATAAAAAGATAACACCGATAGTAAAATGATCTGTTTAACCCAGTTGGGCAAAGAACAGATGTTCAGATGCTATTTTAATGTTAATTTTTAAATAAAGGATTAAGTTAAAGACCACCTCATAAAAATGTAGGCTCTATGCTGTCTAATTTTTTCTCACTATTCTATATGGGATTACTGAAAGCAAACTACAGTCAATATAAATATTACTCTAGAGGTCATGATGTTTTCCATTCACTCTGCTCTGTAGAATAGAGCTAGAGGAGGAGAATTAGTCTGTAGAGAAGGAGGGGAAGGAAGAGAAGGAAAAGCAAGAGTAGAAGTAATAAGTAATAAAAAAGAGGGGGTGAACTGATAGTACAGCACGTAGCATGTTTGCCTTGCCCATGGCTGACCCAGGTTCAATCCACAGTGTCACATAACATATAGTGCCCCTAGCACTGCCAGGAGTAATTCCCTGCATGCAGAGCCAGGAGTAACTGCTGAACATCACCAGTTGTGAACCAAAAAAGCAAAAAAAAAAAAAAAAAAACAAAAACAAAAACAGGAAGAAGATGAAGAAAAGAATACGAGCAACAACAAGAAGAACAAGCACACAAACAAGAACAGAGAAATGAAGACGACTTTCACCATATCCACCTTTCCAACATTCAAGGGTCTGTGGCTTTGACCCTTTTGCAAATGGTCAGGTAGGTTTTTCCTCACAAAGAGCCAATCTCAGATAGTATGGCTTTCAGATGCTCTATTCAAATCTATCATTCACAAAGGCAATCCACGCTACAATGACTAACAGTAGGCAGCAAATATATATGTTCTAAAGTTAACACCCATAATCACACATCCTGCTTAACTCCACCCCTTTGGTTAATATTCCTTATCTCACATCCTTAACTATGACTCCAGATCTACTAGAGTCGATGTGTAGGTGTGATCAGTAGTCTCTGTTCCTCGAAGGCAAGCTGAATCTTTGCAAGGACTATTAACACTTGAGCGTCAGCACCGGACTTCGAGGAGGTCCTGACAGGCAGAGCAGTGTGCGACAGAGTGCGGGTCTGTTTGGACGGAGTCTCTTCTGAGGTAGTGGGCCATTAATCCTTTTCTCGCAGCGTAGTGGACCGACACTCCACCCACCCACTCAGAGAGCCCGACAACTTTGGACGGGAGGACGGGGTAGCCCACCAGGACCTGAGTGAGTGGAGGACTGGCTCCATTGCTGGTTTGGTTTCAGGCCTTTTTATATCTTAACTTTGCTTTGCTGTCATAACTACATCAGAAATATGTTCAGATTAACTTAGGGCTTACAATTCGTCTATCAAATCTATGGGATAATTGAATCTGGGATTTCCATACATTATTTTTTAATGTCTTAGTATTGTTAAGGCTCTTAATATATTTTAAATTGTGTAATGCAATTAAGAGTTTAAACACTTTAAAATAGCTCAGATAGCCCATATCTTAAAGTCCAGGTTCACAGTTCATCAGGAGTCTTGTGGGTCATTGGTCATGCCCCAAGGTGCACTGCTCCTCTTACTTAGGTATCTCGGGGTGCCCTCTCATGCCATTTTCTAAAGCTGGGCCTTCCTCTGGGAGGTTTCTGTGGGTTTTGTGGCCTGTCTGTGTATGTGTGTGTATGATTCCATATCTCCTGCACCCCTGCTTCATACACACCGAATGACCAGCCTGACATCAACAATTTCCCTCTAACTGCTGAGTCATTC